>JAULKM010119680.1:0-17751 GCA_032355605.1 Rubia tinctorum | reverse complement strand
ATAACTCTCTTGTCTCACCTGAACCTCCCCCCCCCCCCACCCACACATATATTCATTTTTTAAATTTAATTTTTTTGTTTCGCAAAAAATTCCCCAAGATAGGATTCATATTATATGAAGATAAGAAAATCAAAAAAATGAAACCAAAGATTTTCCCCCAAGCATCCCCAAAACAAAAAGGTAACACCCCTAAGACCAGATCACACCACCAATGTGCATTTAAAACATCCCCCAACAAAATGACATAAAAAACACAAAGGAATCTCGAGATGAAAAATTCCTAAATGCCTCGCTAAACCACAATTGAATCATGCTTTGTCCCCAATGCAATATAATTGTAGAAATCATAAGTGAGAAAAGGAGATTTGTGGCACTTACATTTGAAACCCTGAAGGGTTCTCCCTCAAGCGCCTTGTCTCACGTCTCCTCCTCTTTTATTCATGTCACTTTTTTTGCCTTTCGATGAGAATAACTTCTCTATCAAGCCTTGAAATATGGAATCTGAGAGATCAATATGTCGATAGCCTCCTCTTATACATCCGTCCTCTCATCTGTAATTTGGAACTCTTTTTTCACTTCCCGCTCAATGGATACAAGCCTAGCTCCCCAAACTCGCATGGTGCCCTCTATGGAGTCCAATCTGTTTCTAAAATTCTCCAAAAGCAAACTCATCCCTCCTACCACGTGACTAACATCTTGCACTATTTTTGTAGAACTTATGATATGTTCCCCCAAAAGTTCTTAGTTGGTCGAGAAGGTCTTCGGGTAGGTTACTACAGGTAGGTGGTTCTCTTGATAGAATCTCACCATTATCCTCCTCAACGTCCATGTCCAGGCATAGTAAGATTCTGTAAAAGTCCTTCTCAAACCGTGGATCGAGTGCAAGAAACAAGTCCCCCAATAGAGTTTCTTGGTTGATAGTTGTGCGCTCCGGTTATGGAAGAACTATGATGCTGTAAATCGTAGTGCCATCATAAAACCACGTGAACCAGTCCTCCAAGGTAGTTGTAGCAATCATTGAAGCACATGCTAACTTGTCCACGGTGTACCTTGTTCCCGAACGACCTATGTTTTCCGATGCGAATAGAGAAGGAACCAGATATCCCAAGTGTTGGGCTAGAAACCCGACCATGATCGCTATTGGTATCATGCCACCTTTATTTTTTCCGGCGGCTACGTATTCCTCCAAGATGGCCCCCACCAAATTGGGGTAGAAAGTTCCTTCTCGGTTCATAACCCAAAAGATTTGGGAGTCCCCGACTGAGGTACTGTGATATCTCTCCATGAAATAATACACCTATGGAAAGGATTCGCTTGACGCACCGGAAAACTAGGTGGACTATTGCGGTACTCTTCCATAGATGTCTCATTTCCATGCCTGAAAGAAACCTGCAAAACTTGTTTAATGAAAATGGAAGGACTTGCTAATGTGTTCTTGGAACCTCTTTCCTGTACTTTCACCCGAATGCTTGGGCTATCTCCCGATGTGACATAGTGTACTCCATATCATCCAAGGGGAAATGGATGATCCTTCTCTCAACCTTGTCCGTCGCTTGCTCTTAGGTTGCCAAAAACTAAAAAGTCCACCTTATGTAAGTTTTGGAATGCATCTCCAAGAAACCCTCGAGGCCTATTCGGCTTAGAAAATAAGGTATGGGCTTAGAAAATAAGGTATGCATCTCCTTGAATGAAAACTTCGTCTCCAAAATGGTCATCTTTTGGTTAGTCAACTACCTCCATCTTCGGGCCGCACTCCCCGAAATGATGGTTAACCCCATTAGCTCCTCAACTATAATTTTGACTGGGTCAGGGACCCTGATATACAAGAATAATGGTTTGAAGATACTAGGGTTATAGTTTAGAAACCATTATCATTTCAACCCTAGAATCTATAGAGGATTCTTTCAAGCACGGAAAAGAGAATTATTTAATTAAACTTAGGAGAAGCTTTCTTGCAGGGAAAGGCCTATTCCGTTTAATATATTGTTATACATGTCGTAAGAAACACATTGCCTTATAATATCTACTACCATCCTTACGAATGACCTTCTACTCCAAAGTGCTTACAAACGATCTATAAGTAGGCTTACAATAGAATCTATATGCCCATAAGGACATATAATCTATTAGATCTAAATAAGCTACAAAACAAGGGATTTTGATATGAAGACCACAAACGGGTATTTAAATTCTTTCTCAATGCAACCCAACTAAATCGTGCAATCAATCATAGTGAATATAACCAAAAGATACATTAAATGCCATAGAAAAGACATGCATTTTATTTCTCATGTTGTGCACAATTATACATGCGTTATTCAATGCATTTAACACATTTATTATCATCTTTTGTTTGATTGATTGGTACTTTAGTTAGGTTTGCATGACAAAGGTTTTAGACAACCACTTTTGGTTTTCTTGTATAAATCCCACATTTTGTAGACTTTATTGAGACCAATGGACACTTGGTATTCACAGGCGCCTAGATCTTCCTTCTTGATCTCATTAGTAGGCTGCTCATGAGTGCTTTTTCATTTTCTTTTGGTGGAACGCCATCCGCGAGGGTAGTAGCAGATATTTGAAGGTCATTCACAAGAATGGTAGAAGACATTGAAGTTCATTCACAAGGATGGTAGTAGATTTAAGACCATAAACTTCAAATCATGGTAGTATAAGGAATTGGGACCAAGAAAGGCCAAATCAAAGTTCAAGAATGCCAAAGGAAAAATAGAGGGATCATTGTTTGAGGTTGCACGGAATTCTGGGAAAACTTTGAGAAAAATCAGCACTTTAGAATGTCACCAGTTTATTCTTCTTCTCGAGCGCTTTAAAATCAACAGTAATAACTTCCAAATTAAACTAACGGATCACCCGTAGTAGAGCGAAGAAGTTAGCCATGCGAACCAGCCACGGTTGGCACAAACTGTATATGCTTGACGTGGACCTAAAGCTAGCACGACCGGCATAAACTGGCACGGTGTGTTCCAATGGGCCATGGCATGGCTCGTATCACTCGACACGAACCGTGCTAAAATCTGGCACAAGGATTCGGTATGTGTGGGGTAGTATGTTTCGTTTTACACATATCGCATCATTTCAAATCACAAATACAAAGTCCAGCCACAGGGTGTGAAAAATGATGCGGGGCATGCCAAGGTACTGAGAAAATCAAGGTTCCATTTGACGTGGGCGAGAAATGAGGCATGGCGCAACTAAAAAATAAACAAAACCAAGACCCAGTCGGCTGCCCGCACTGGGTGACGCGGGGTGTACCCGACACGTCCAGCACGGCCTATGCCAGGGCTGGCGCCCTACATCGGCGCGGACCCCTAGCGGCTGCTAGGTTTTTGTCACTTTTTGGGCCTATTTTTAGGCCATATTCCCTACTTCTATATATAGTAGCCTTTAGTCTTCTATAGTTAACTTAGTAGGCATAATGTAGAAGGAAGGGGATGGTTTTCTCTCTCTCCAAAGTACTTCTTCTCTTTTCCTTCTCTTTTCATTTCTTTTCTTCATCTTATTTTTTAAATCCATGGCATTTAACTTAATATTTGTCATGGATATATTTTTTAGGGAGTAGTGATCTAACTTGGGGACTATATTTGTATTCATGTGTTGATGTTTATTTTTTGACATTTCTAGATCTACCTATATCTATGTGTTTTGTGTTCATTATGTTGGATTTTCTTAATATTATTATGAACTGCATGAAAGTCACACTTTGTTGGCACCCAACCGAGTCTACTTTCATGTTGGCGCACTATTTCTACTCCTCAGTTAAGGAAACCTAAATGTGTTTAGGATGCGATAGCCCAGAACTTGGCAAGTGTATGAATCTTACCATTGATAATTTTCATGATCGGCCATTCATCTAGTAAGTCACTCAAACTGGTCGGAAGGGTTCCGGGTAGAGATAGATTAGGTAGCAAACTAGAGTTTTTCTTTGTTAATCCTAGAAGCCATCGATAAGATGGGTACTTCATTTGCCTTTCTATGCCTATGTGTAGTTTCGTTTGTAGTGTTTCACCCAGGACTTAATTGCACGGGAGAGAAATAGACTTGTGTAATGTTCCATTGCCATTGTTGAACTCTCCTAGTCGCGGAGGCGAGACTATTGGAATATTTTATATGCGCACCTCTATGTGACAGATAGGAGGATATTTTAGCCATTGTCCGCACCACGCGACTCAAACACTAGAATAGAATTGAGTTATTTTATCTGATGAAATCAGTGATTGAAAAACATCAACCATGTTACGCAAATACTCCCTGAATGTTTGTTTATATTGTTTATACCATTGATTGCATGCTTGTAGTTGATTGCTGAATATTTTTTATATTGTTAATTCTCACTCCCAAATGGTTATTTTAAGAACACTGTGTATTCCTAACACGTGGTCGGATTGATGACCCGACCACGGTTGTGTTTAGTAGATTACTAGATCCTCGACATCCTTGTGGATTGCCTTGATACTTGCAACTATCTACCATTCTTGGTAGTATAGTAGTAGGAATGGAAAAAACAAACAAATTCTTATCTTTGATCACATCCCCCTCTCGGTTATTAGTAGATCTCCCGTAAAAAGTTTGTTTATTAATAACGCTCGAGAGGGAGCAGATCATCTCATAAAATTCCCCACACAACAAAGATTTACTCGCCCTTGAGTAAACAATAACAAGGAATGATCTAAGAGTAATATAGCATGCAAAAAATTCCCCAAAACACCCAACGTTTAGTCCTACACTAACAAGGTCACCCAAAGACACAATAATCTCAACACTCTAAATTCCCTAAGAAATTAAGACAATCTATCCAATCATCACACTAACATAAAGGTGAGATTCACAAAATATGAATTTTTGAAGCTAAGTTACTCTACCAAAAGAAACTAGCACAAGACAATAAAAGAGAAGCATATGATAATTTTTATTTCTCTCAATGTTTGTCATTTTTCCTAGGATCCCTTTCGAGTTTTCATTTTAGCATCCTTGATGCATTAACCGATGCATTTGACACATTTATTATCATCTTCTGTTTGGTTGATCGCTAGTTTTAGTTAGGTTTACACGCCAAAGGGTTTAGACGGACACTATTCGATTTCTTGTCTAAATTCCGAGTTTTGTTGACTTAATTGAAACTAATGGATACTTTGTATTCGCGATCACCTAGATATTCCTTTGTAATCTTATTAGTAGGTTGCTCGTGAGTACTTTTCATCAACTTTTTGAAGAAGGCTATCCGCGAGGGTGGTAGAAGACATCGCACGGATTGTAGTAGATAGAATTGAGCCCGAGAAAGGCGGATTTGAAGTTCGAGAATGCCAAGAAAGAAGTAGAAGACTTGTAGTCCAAGAGTTGCATGGCGTTCTAGGAGCGATCCAAAAAATATATCTTCTCGAGCACTATAAATTCGTCTACAAGAACTCTCAAATTGGATCAACGGTTCATCCGTAGCAGAGCAAACAAGTCAGCCGGCTGACATGGTCCCTGCACGAGGCAAAGTGGCTTGCACGGCCATTGGAAATTTACACAGGCCATGCACGTACGTGGGGTCAATGCCTGAGGGGTCCAATTTCACCTCCAAACGGCTAGATATGGGAATTGTTCGCTATATTTTACATGGCTCATGTCGTTCCAAGTTCCAAAAGTCATGACCAACCTACAGGCTGTGAAACATAACACGGATTGGGCAAATTTTCTGACTAAAAAGTCCTTTCAGCCAAGAGGCCACACCAAACAACACGGGTTGCGCGAATCAGAAGTTCCATAGGAGCCACACACGCACATCTAGTGGAGGCTCGTGCGCCCCGCCTTGCACAAGGCTGCATGGCCTGCACCACACGAGGCTGCACAGACTCTGCCACTACGTATGGGCCATTTACATGGACCTGCAGGTACCGTACCATTCAATATTGAATGTGCTAATTGCAGATGCTGGGGTTTTTTTGACCATTTTGGGCCTTTTTCAAGGCCCAATTCCCTACTACTATATATATGTACCTTTGTCTACTAGGGTTTAAATTAATGCTGATTTTTCATCTTGAAGAGTAGGCTAAAGAGAAAATACTCTTCCTTCTCTCTAGGTTCTTTTTCTTTCTTCTTACTATTTTTCTTTTGCCCAAAAGTATTGAATTCAATGAAATATTTGGGTTCAATGCTTAGGGAGTAGTTAATTAACATGGGGATCATATTTGTATTTATGTATTTATGTCTATTTTGTGAAATTTCTTAGATCTACCAATTTCTATGTGTTTTGTGATCATTATGTTGGCTTCTTATTCTTGTGAATTGCATGATTGTCACACTTAGTTAGCAAAAACCAAAGTCTACTTTCTTCTTGTTGCCCTATTGATACCCTCGGGGAGAGAAACCTAGATGCTCTTGGGTTAGAAATGGGTCCGAATCCAAGTAATTGTGTGAATGGTTGATTCTGTTGTTAATGTTACAATCGACCATGTATTTTGTAAGCCGATGAGTTGGTTTGAAGGGTATCTGGTAGAGATAGCTAAATTAGCAAACTAGGAAGAGCTTCGCAACCCTAGATCCATCGATAAGGTGTTTTGCCCCCTTTGTCTTTTTAGGCCTAATGACAAGTATTCGTGGTATAGTGCCCATGATATAATCGTAGGGGGAGACTCACATCTGCACGGTAAGCAAGGTCAATGCACTCTCCTAATTACAGAGATGATGCTGATGGAAGATTACATGTGCACCCTATAAGGCAAGTATGAGGAAAGGTTATCATCAATCACACCACGTGTCACAAACACAGAATAGGTTTATAGTTCTTGTATGTGATAAAATTAAGGATCAAAAACACATAAATCATGTTACGTAAATATTCTCCAAGTGTTAGTTTATAGTTTATTCTCATAATTAATTACATGCAAGAAGTTTTAGTTATAAAAACTCCCAATGCTTGTTTTACCTACACTGATTATTCCTTACACGTGATTGGATTGACAAACCAATCACGGTTGTGCATAGTCCATTATTAGATTCCTAACATCTTCACGGATGACCTCGGAACTTGCCAGTATCTACCAATATTTGAAGTATAGTAGTAGTAATGGGAGAAACAATACAAATCTCTATCTTTTACCATGTTTAGTCTTTTCCCGATTTCCATTGGCGGATCTCTTATGGTTCATTGATTGAATAGTGATGCCACGAGGGGGTGAGTCAAATTCTGGCACCGTTGCCGGGGATGTTAGTTCAACGGTCTAGCAGTTAACTTGCATAGCGTGTTAGTTGAGTAGTTTGTGTTGTTTTTATTTTTTCTTTTGTTGGTTTTTTCTATCGATCTTTCTTGTTAGTATATGGTTACTTCGAACCCTTTTTCTAGTGTTTTTTAGTTTTCTACTATTATATTCCCAGTTTATTGTACACACTCGTACCACTAACTTAATATTTTTACATTATCTGATGGAATACACAGGTGGTAGGCGACAAAGAAGGAGAAGATCTAGTTCAAAAATTCCACAAGAACCTATTTTGGTAGTTGTAAAGAGCGATGAAATGACGGAAGATAATCGCACTTTGAGGGAGTTGATGGCTCCTAACTTGGATAATCAACCCCTTTACATTTTCTTCCCACCTTTGCCACCCCATGTTACTTGTGAGCTAAAGAGCGGCATGATCCATTATTTACCCAAATTACATGGAAGGGTCGGTGAAGATCCAAACAAGCACTTGACAGAGTTTCATAGTTTTTACCAAAATGAAGCAGCCCGAATTCTCACAGGAAGACTACAATTTGAGGTTGTTCCCCTTTCACTTTAGGATGCGGCTAAAAAATATGGTACTGCTTTCCACCCACCAGGAAGCTCAAATTCCTCAAGAAATACTTCCCAGCTTAAACATCTATGGGGCTATAGCAGTAGCACTCCAATATCTCTCAATTCGCTAATGAATCCCTCTACGAGTATTGGGAATGGTTTACAAGGCTATTGGTAAGCCAACCATATGATCTATTCAAAGAGGGGTATTTAGTCTATTATTTGTTTGAGGGGTTATATGATGATGACATGCCTATGGTGAATACCGCTTACACAGTTCAATTGCCAAAAAGAGCCCAAGGGAGGCAATGACATTCTTCGAAGATATGGCAAATGGTACAAGGCCGTTTGGTATAAGATTCAGGGTTAAACTATGGATGAGCTATCTCATTCCCCAAAGTTAGAGGAGTAAGTACAAGCTCTTGCTTCCATCATGAAAACAATCACATTGATGTTTTCCCACAAGTCTTGGAAGATTTGGAGGAAGTTAAGCAGTTGGATTTCATCACTGGTTTAAGTAGGCCACAGTTTGGTAGGGGGCTACAACAAGGGTTTCGTGGGAACAAAGAAGGAGAAAGGTAAGACCACTACTCAAACACCTTCAATCCGAGGTACCGTGATTACCCTAACTTAAATTGGCGAGAGGAGAATCAAGTGCAAGGGTACAACCGAGAAGGAAAAGCTACCCCTCAACCCTATTTTAGGGGAGAATGGCCTTCCAACAACAATTCCTGAATCTACAAGTCAGATCGAGAAAAAATTGGAAGCTATATCTCAAATGGCTAATAAGCATGATGTTTTTGCGGAGCGCATAAGGCGATAGATTGAAGATCTTTGGACTAGGGAATGTTTAAGCATAAAGAATCTTGAAATTCAAGTCGAACAACTTTCCACCTCAATGAGCTTACTTGAAGCCAAACAGTTCAGCAAACATCCTTCCTAGCCGGTAATCAATTCGAGGAATGTTAGCACTTTGAAAGTAAGAAGCGGGAAAGAGGTGCACGGGCCCGAGAAGGAGATTTTAAAAGAGGATGAATTGGTCGTAGAGAGAAACAAAACAAACTTAGAGGAGTAAGAATTGGTTATGAAGGAGGAACCTGTCAAGGAAATTCCAACACTCAAGGCAAGGGTGAATCCTCCTCCCCTTCCCCTTTTTCCTTATTGCACTTAGGGGTAGGCCAAAGGTGGAAACCAATGATGAGAACATCTGTAAGATGTTCAAGAATGTTGAGGTTAGCATTTCACTCTTGGACTTGATTAAGCATGTGGCTTATTATGCTAAATTCTTGAAAGTTGAATACACTAAAAAGAGGAACAAACCACTTAGGAAGTTAGAATAATTGAAAGTATTGGGAGTTGCTACTCTAAATCATAAAAAAATTCCCAAGAAATGTGATAACCCTGGTATGTTTTCAATTCCTATTTATTTTGGTGTTAAATTGGTGAAGAAGGAAATGATTAATCTAGGAGCCTCTATTAATGTCACCCTATCATTGATTTATGAGAACCTAAAAATAAGCGAGCTTAAAGAAACTAGGGTAATTATCCAAATGGCCGATCACTCCCAAGCTAGCCCTCAGGGTCTAGTAAAGGTGTTATGGTTCGAGTTGGCAATTTAGTGTTCTCGGATGACTTCTATGTTCTTGATGTTGCGCACGATGGTGGTGCACCCTCAATTTTATTAGGGAGACATTTTCTTAAAATATCAAGGACAAATATTGACGTTCAATCAGGAACACTAACCTTAAAGGATAACATGGATAGGGTAGGTTTTAATATTTATAAATCTAAGCATGATTCACCTGATTCTTCTCTTCTGTGTAAAGGTATAACCTTATATGATGGACTTTCTTAACATGAGAACTCTTGCATGGTAGATAATGATGATTTCATTGATAATGCTCTTGATAATATTGATGAAGATAGCCTAGTTGATGAGGTTTTTGATGACTATGAGAGTGAGGATAGAAATTCTACCTTGCACTTCAATTGTGATGATCATGTCGATGAGACTATTGCTTTGCATAATGTTAGTGGTATTTTATCTATCTTGGATTTCTTTTCTCTGCTCACTAACATGCAGTGGTTAGTGAAGAGTAGCGAGGACATAAAACACCCTCGACCAGCTCATAAATCCAAAGAAATGGCTAAGGACTTGACATTGGCTAGAATGGATACTCATTCATTTTGGTAAACAAAGTGCTTAAAGGTAAGTATGGCACCTTGTGGAGACCTCTTCACAAGGATGCCATCGTGGGTTGAGTTGCCGATGGTGACTCCGGATAACTAGCTATAGGTTCTTTCATTTGAGATGTATGAAAAAAATGTTGTGATGACGACAATAAAAATACATGGTCTTTCTTGCTTTGTTCTTGATATATTTTTAATACAAAGATTTTTCATGTTTTTGTGTGAGATGAATTATCTTGAGATGAAACTCTTGTTGGTTGAAAAATTTTGAGTCCAAATCTTGTACTTTTTGGTGTAAGAAATAAGATTTGTAAGGTGACAAATTTTCTTCAAAAAACAGTAGGAAGAAGGAAACAATGACACTATTCACAGGGTAGCCTTGTGCATATCCCTTTTGCACGAGGGGTGCCTCGTGCCAACCCCTATTTGCACGAGGATAGGCGCATGTCATGCACAAGCCAGTACGAGGTTGGCCATGTATCAGGCCTCGTTTGGCTGGGATTTATTTGACAAAAGTACATATTTGCGAAAATTTGAATTTTAACCCAAAAGATGCAAATTTTGGCCCATTTATTCAGCAAGAACTTTGTTTCATTCAAATGAGCGTGTAAATAGTACACCAACACCTCCCTTATGCATAAATAGATTGGTAGTTTTGTCCCTTTCATTCTCCAACTTAAAAAATACCATCCTTATCTCATTTGTACCTTGTTTCTAAATCACCTTCTTTGCTGAATATAATGATCCATAGGACATTCCCTCACCCCATAGGAATGACTTAGCTTATTGAAATCTCTTAAAAACACTCAATCTCACTCCCTCTTGGTGAAACTAAAAAATTGGAGCATTGTTTCTAAAAATTTAGAATTTTGCTTCTTCTTGTGTGGAATCTTCATCTCTTGGCTTCAAATTCCGGTTAATCCTTTCAAATTCATATTTATTAGCTTTATTTAGCATGATGATGATGTGATGAGGGGGTTTGAAACTCGAAAAATGAGCAATGTGAATGATCTTGTGTTGAACTACGTGTAGGGAGCACTGTACTTATTCTTTGATGATATGATCTTCCTCTGCCATGGTGGTTTATAAGGAATGATACTTTATTATATGATCTTCTTGATGGGATACTATGATTCTTCATGAATATTTGGTTTAGGGAGAATATTTTTGGAATGAAAAGCCTTTAAGTTGAGATAATATGATTTGGAATGTTTTTAATGATACATGATGCCCGCCTTTGAACATTCTTTCTTTACCTTCTTATTATTTTTATGATAGGATGGCTCCAAAAAGGAATTGGTTGGAAAAAGGAACAACATGCCGGGTTGACAAATGGAAGAAACCAGCCAAAGTTGGGAGATGAGAGCCGGAGACTTCCCGTCCTCCTAGCCCCACTTGTGTTTTGAGGAGTTCATGGGGTTGACCACCATTTTCGGGGAGTGTGGTCCGGAGGTGGAAGTACTTGAGATGCCCGAAGTGAACCATATTGGAGACGTAGTTTTCTTCCAAGGAGACCTTGGGAACTCTAGGTCTACTCGAGCATGTCGCGTGTTTGCTAAGACAAATTGGCTCAGAGGATTTCTTAGACAAGAATTCAAATACTTAAGCAAGGTGGACTCTGGAGTTTTTGGAAATCTTGGAGCAAATAAAGGACAGTGGGAGAGGAGAAGCATCCATTTCCACTTGGATGATAAGGAGTACACTATGTCAAATCGGGATATTGCCCAAGTATTTTGGTGGAAGTACGGGAAGGAGATTCGGAGGACACACCAACAAGGTCTTCCATTTTCACTGAGCAATTTTTGGAAAATTCTTTTTGGCACGGAGAGGAAGCATCTTTACACGAGCACCGCGATTGTCCATCCAGAGTTTGATATGTCTAGAGATTAATTTCCATTGACGTATTCTGTCACGGGGAGATTTCACAATGTCCCGGTTCGGATGTCCAAGTTCTTTTGGCGATGACTCGGGAGGGAAATTTCTACCCCAAGATGGTGGGGCCTTTTGTGAGGAATACATTGCCATAGAAAATAATAAAGGTGGCAAGATATCTATGGGTGGCATAGTTGGAATTTTAGCGGAACAATTGTGCCATCTGATTCCGTCTCCATTTGCCTTGGCCAATTTGGGTCATTCGGCGACACAGTAACAATAGAAAAGCTTGCGAGAGTGTCTATGGTAGATACCACGACCTTGGAAGATCACTTTTTATGGTTATGTGGTGACTCCTTGGTATGCAATTTCATGATTCTCCCTTAGCCGGAGCGTACACCTATCGACTAGGATACGGTGTTGGAGAACCTCTTCCTAGCCCCTGATCCGAGGTTTCAAAAGGATTTCTACATAATCCTATAAAACCCATATGTATAGGTTGATAAGGATGATAGCAAGACTCAATTTAGGATGCTGCCTAGCTATAATCAGCAACCAACAAATGTCCTCGACCAATTTCTCATATTCGGGGAACAGCTTGCGAGCTCTACCCGACATATGTAGGACATTTGTCATACAGTGGGTGGAATAAGCATATAGTTGAAATAATTTGGGATTAAACTAGTCTCTATAGATGGTACCATGCAGGTTTGGGGGTCCGGGTTGGAGTCTATCGAGCGGGAAAGGAAGGAGGAGTTCGGCATTGCTGGTGAGATGGTGGATGTCCAAGAATAAGCTATCTAGCAAGTGATGGAGATTTTTAACATCTCCGGGCTCAATGGTTTTCGGGATGTCATTCCTCTCGAGAGGCAATAAATGTGACAAGAGGAGAGAAGGAGGCTCAAGACAAGCCATTTGACGAGGGACCCTTTGGGGTCACATGGGTAATTTCCTCTACTTTTCTCTTTCACACTCATAGTTCTTATTATTTCATTACACTGGGGATAATTCCAAGTTCAAGTCTAGAAAGAGAGTAGTGAAACACTTAGGAGTTTTCATCTCAGGATTCCTTTGTGTTTTTTGGCCTTTTGTTTTAGTGTCATTTGTATTGGTGTTTTTGGGGTTATCTGTGGTTTGGGAAGTTTGGTTGAGTTTTTTGTGGTGTGATCTTTAGGGTGCTATCACTTTTCTTTTGTTGGGGAATTTTTTGGGTTAAAACTTTTGTTTGTGTAAATTTATTTTTTCATTATGTTTTGTAGTATGAAGCCCAACTTTGGGACATTTTGTGCTACGTAAAAAAAATTGAAAAAAATAAATCCAACTAAGTTTGAAACCCGAAAGGGCAACTTATTAAAAAATGGAAAGAAAGTCTTCAGAGGTCGAAAGACCTAGGAGAAAATGAGAGGCTAGGCCTGGTTAGGTTGTAAAACCTAGAAAAAGGTTACGAGGGAGATCCACATGTTTGAATGCTAGGATGAAAACCCGAAAGGGCTCCTAGGCAAAATGAGAGAAATTGAGAGAAATTTGAAATGGAACGTGAATATCTTTTGGTCATCTTCGGAAATTTCTCTATCAACATCTTTTATCCATCTTTCGTGGTTTCTTCATCAACGTCGCTTGGATTGTCTTCGTCGGCTTCTTTGTATTTCTAGGTAAGCTAGTGCATCACTTATCATTTTACTTATCTTTATTTCACTTTTTCTTTTATGTATTTTTGGTGTATAGGTTGCTTTAGCATCTTCAAAGAGAGTGAGAATTGTGAGATTCTTACAATCTTTGGGGGAACTAGGGTAGTTGGAATAAGTTGAGTGTATCGGTTAACTTCTCTTTGCTAGTAGCTACATTCCTTTTGGATTTTTTCTCATTTTTGTTTACTCGAGGACGAGTAAAGGTTTAGATTTTGGTGAATTGATTTTCACCTTTATGCATACGTTAACCGATACATTTGGCACATTAATTATCATCTTTTGTTTGGTTGAATGCTAGTTTTAGTTAGGTTTACACGACAATGGGTTCAAACGAACATTAATTGTTTCTTGTCTAAATTCCGAGTATTGTAGACTTAATTGAAACTAATGGAAACTTCCTATTAACGAGTACCTACATATTCCCTTGTAATTTTATTAATAGGTTGCTCATGACTACTTTTTCATCATATTTTTGTAAAAGTCCATCCCCGATGGTGGTAAAAGATATTGAAGGTCATTCGTAAGGATGGTAGTAGACTGAAGGCCATAGACTCCAAAGCATGGTAGTAGATGGAATTAAGCCTGAGAAAGGTGGAATTTTTATTCAATAAGTCCAAGAAAGAAGTGGAGGAATTTTAGCATCAAAGTTGCACGGAATTATGGGAACAATCCAAGAGATATAAGCATTTGGGTGTTCCACCATTAGATTTGTTTTCTCAAGCACTATAAAATATCAAATTGAAAGAACTCTCAAATTGAATCAGCGGTTCATCCGCAGTGGAAAAAATAAGTTAGCTAGCTAACAAGGCGACATGTCCTATGGACGAAGATAAAATCATCTGTGCAGGCTAATGTAGAGTGGCATGCACAACCCGTGCGGGCCATTCTACGACGGGTCCAAGTTCACCTCCAAACAATTGAATATGGTTACGTCCCATTCCAAGTCCCTAAAGTCAAGACCAACCCACATGGTGTGCAAATTAGCACGCGCCGCACCAATTTTCTAATTAAAAAGTCCTTCTAGCCAACCGGGCCATGCCAAACAACGTGGGGCACGCGAATCAGAAGTTCCAGAGGAGCCACTAGGCCACGACTCATGCACCCTGCCTTGCATGAGGCTGCAAGACCCATGTCAGTTCGTGACATTCCCCCCACTGCACGAGGCTCTACAGGCCATTTTACACGGACATGCATGGACCGTGCCGTTAGACAGAGGCCGTACAAATTACGGCTGCCAGGGTTTTTTGCCCATTTTTGGGCATTTTCCAAGGCCAAATTATCTACTAATATATATGTGAACCATTTTCTACCAGGATTTAAGTTAATGCCCATTTTCCATCTTCAAGAATAGGCTAGAGAGGAAATATATTCTTCCTTCTCTCAAGGTTCTTTTTCATTCTTCTCTATATTTTATTTTGACCAAAAGAGTTGAATCCAATGAAATACTTAGGTTCAATGCTTAGGAAGTAGTTAATTAATTTGGGGATCAATTTTTATTCATGTATTAATGTCTATTTTGTGTGATTATTTAGATCTACCTATTTCTATGTATTTAGTTATCATTATGGTGGCTTGGTCATCATATTCTTGCGAATTGCATGATTGTCACACTTAGTTAGCACACATCGAAGTCTACTTTTATGTTGTTGCACTATTGATACCCCCCAAAGAGGTAAACCTAGATGCGCTTGGGGTCCCGATGAATCCGTATCCATGTGGGTGTGTACATATAAGTTGCCCTTGTTAACGTTACGATCGACCATGCATTCCTAAGCCGACGAGTTGGTCTAAAGGGTATCAGGTAGAGATAGCTAAAGTAGAAAACTAGGCTTAGCTTTGCAACCCTAGAGCTAATGATATTGTGCTTTACCTCTTTTGCCTTTTTAGGTCTAGGGAGAAGTATTTGTTATGTCGTGCTCGAAACGTAATCATGCGGGGGAGACTCGGATCGGCATGGAAAGCAGGGCTGTCATTGCTCTCCCATAATTACAGAGGTAGTACTAATGGAAGATTATATTCGCACCCAACATTAAAGGAATGGGGAAGTGTAAACCATCGACCATACCATGTGTCACAAACACTAGTGATTTTTATCTCTCATTGGAAATAAGATCATGAAAGTACCATGAACTTGCAAACTGTGACACCACCATATAGCTAAATAGAATTATTCCTCATGGTGTTAGTGATTATAGAAGAAATTTCCAACTTGTCCATAGTACACTCTATTCCAAATGATCCAAATTTTCCAGAGTAAAGCGGGGAGGTTCCTCGTGTCCTAAGTATTGCACTAAAAGCCCGGCCATTCCCCCATTGGTATCTTTCTAGCCTAATTTTTTCTCTTAAATGTGCACTCCTCCACAAATGTCTGCACCAAGTTGGGATAGAAGTTTCCTTCAAGAATCATGGCCCAAAGGATTTGCACGTCTTGGTTAAGGCATTGAGAAATTTTCGTGGTAAAGAACTCCAATAGGTAGGAGTCATTGAACGTACCACAAAGCTGAGTGGACTATAAAAGTACTCTTTCCTGAGTAATTCCTATCCACACCCGCCAATTTTCTAAAAAAGCTGTCGAACGAGAACAGGAGTCCTTATCAGTGTCTCTTTGGAACTTCTTTCTCCTACATCTACCCGAACGCTCAACCGACTTCCATATGGGACATTGAATACTACTTTTTTCCCAAGTGGAATGTGTCCTTCCTTCGTCATTGTCCGATATTTTCCCCACAGTTGCCTAACATTTTAAAGTTCACCAAATGTATGTCTTGGAGTGCAACTCGAAGAAGCCTTCTCAGTCTATCTGACCTAGATTATGGGTGACGGTTTCGATTAGGCCTAGTGAAACCAAAGTTTATGAGCACGTGAACTTCGTCACCAATATTGTCTGATGAGACGTCAAATGCATGTGTTTTCTGGAGCATTTAACATCTCTTTTGTTATCTTTTTTTTGGAGATTGCTAGATTTAGGTAGTTTTACATCATAAGGCATTTTCGGTTTTCGTATCTAAATCCTTCATTTTGCAACCTAGTTTGAGGCTAATGGATTTTTGGTCCTTACGAGCATATAGATTTCTTCTTGTAAGATTAATTTGTAGATTGCTCATAAGCACTTTGGAGTATTGTATTGAAGACCATTCCCAAGGATGGTAGAATATTGAAGGCCATGAGTCATAACGTGGTAGAAGACAAAGAAGCGGATGAATTGTGATCTGGAAGTGTGAACCAAGTTCCAGGAAAATTACAAGAAGAACTAGCCTCTGAGGGTGGGACCATTGGATTCGTCTTCTCAAGCACTATGAAATAGACTACAAGAACTTCGGAATCGGATCAATGGTTCACCCGTGGCGACCAACCGAAGACCGGCCGGGTGAAGAAGGCAGGGCGCGCGGCCCGGGTGCTCAACCGCGCGGCCCCGCGCACAAAATTACGAAGGGAAACACACCTCAGCTTCAAGAATGTGCGGGAAATGGCTGAGCATACATGCCCGTGCGTTAACCGCAACCAACGCCCATCCTCAGTCGTGCGCAGCACCCGTGTCCACCGTGCTCCCCAGCCCAAGCGCTCCGTGTCTCCGCGCAGCCGGGCGTCCCAGCACACGAGCGCTCAACGTGGACAGCGCGCAACATCCTACGTGGCCAGGCACTCCAGTACCGGAGTGCTCTGTGCATAATCCCGCGTGGTCGGGCGCCCAGTGCCCGAGTGCTCTGCGCAGCCAGCTCGCGCCCAGCGCGCTTCATCCCGCGCGGCAGGGTGCCCTAGTGCCTGAGCGCTCCGCGCGGTCAGCCCGTGTCTACCGTGTCCAGCGCCCAGAAGCGTCGGTCCAGCGTCCGTGTCACCGCACGGCCAGCGCGCCCTGCATCCACTTGGACCTTTCTTCTCACCAACTTGTACTATAAATATCTTCGTCATCTTATCTTCAATCTAACTTTTTCTCTGGCAAAAAATACTCCATTTTTAACCCTGGTTCTTCATTTATCTTCTTCATTTCTCTCTTTGTTTATGTATGGATTTGTATATGAATATTTGTATGATGTGTATTAGCTAAACTTATCACTTGGGAGAAATTGTTTAACGCTTCCAAACTCATGTAGTAAGACTCTATTTTCTCTCTTTTATGAGCATTTCTTGTGAAGTATTTATTGTGCCATGAATGTTGTGGTTTACTTCATTTATGTAATGGGTTGTTTGAGAATATGAAATGTTTGTATGATTAAGTGTTAGGA
>JAULKM010119672.1:0-21250 GCA_032355605.1 Rubia tinctorum | reverse complement strand
TAAGAACAGATGTAGAGCATCCAATGATTTAATCCTATGGCTCTAATCCTGTTGCCCTAATTATGGTCTGCTTTGGCCGCATAATCCTGTTGATGCCCTAGATTATATGTGAACATATCCATGTATCTATGCTCTCTGTAAAAACAATTATGTATATTTTCTGCTTGTAACTAAAGGTTATTAAAAATGATCACTTCCCAAGTAGAGACTTCGAATTATGTGGAGCTCAATTCTAATGCTTAATATAGAACTGTAAGGTTAAAAATAATTTTGTTCTTAACTTAAAAAATAATTTGGTGTTTAGATTACAATTTAAAGGTGTTTCAATAATTACTTGTATGTGTTTCAAATATAATTTATATGTGATTCTTTTAATTCTTACGTGCACTAAAAAAAACTTTGTGCTTAGAGTATAATTTAAAAGTGCTTCAATTATTGCATATAAGTGATTCAAATGAAACTATAGGTGTTTCTTTTAATTCTTAAGTGCGCAACAAAAACAACTTACTGCGTAGAGTATAAATAAAAGGTGTTTCAATTATTGTTTGTAAGTGCTTCAATTGTAACTTATAAGCGCTTCTTTTGATTCTTACGTGTGCTACAAAACAATTTGGTGCTTAGAGTATAACTCAAAAGTTCTTCAATCGTCGCTTGTAAATACTTCAAATGTAACTAGTAGTTGATTCTTTTAATTCCTACGTGCGCTGCAAAAACAACTTGGTGTTTAGATTATAGCTTAAATGTGCTTCAATAATTGTTTGTAAGTGTTTCAAATGTAACTTATAGGTGAATCTTTCAATTCTTACGTGCACTATAAAAATAATTTGGTGCTTAGAGTGTGCTTCAATTATTGTTTGTAAGTGGTTCAGATGTAACTTGTAGGTACTTCTTTTAATTCTTACGCTCCCTACCAAAACAACTTTGTACTTCAAGTATAACTCAAATGTGCTTCAATCTTTGTTTGTAAGTGTTTCAAATGTAAGTCGTGCTACAAATTGGTACTATGTGACAAATCGCCAAGATAATAAATACTCCCTCTGTTCCATCAGTTTTGGCCTATTTATTTTTACAAATTCGACCTTGCTAAACTTTGATCATAACCATTAATTAATATATTTTAAAAAAATATCATGTGAAATATTGTTTGATTCATCTTAATATATATTTTCTAAATAATAAAATTTTATGCAGAATTGTTATTGATGGTCAAATATGATCATTGAAAAATGTGAAAAAGTAAATATGACAAAACTTATGATCAGAGGGAAAAATGAAAATAATTTTTTTTGCAGACGTGTCACCATAAAACGAAGGAGTAGGCGAAAATAGTTAGATTAATTTATTCATTTTTTTTATTAATGGAAGCAGAAAAAACTGGAACAAAAACCAATGGAGTTTTTTATATCAAACTGAACTTTTATTAATTAAACCAGAAAGCCAGGAACAAGGTACAGAACCTTTTGTTTTATATTAATTAAAACCAATGGAGTTCAACCAAGCACGAAGGAGAACAAGCACTAATGACTTCTCCCTGTTCTCACATAAGGAGGTGTTCTCACATAAAATGGTATTTTCACCTAAACCCTCCTCCTATATATATATATATTTAATTTTTTTCTATATAAGATTGTAATTTTGTATTATACTTCTTATTATATTTACATATAGACATATAAAAGATTGTATTCCATTGTTATACAATGTTTCTAATATATATAACATAGTATTATTATATATAATAAAAATAATAATGTGTCCTACTTATTATATGTAACATTGTGCTCGTATTCTGTATACCATGACATAACAATATGTTCTTATTATATATTATTTCGTTCTTATACATATATAAGATTGTGTGGTATTATTACATATAAAAAATCTTTATTATATATACAAAATTGTGCTATATTATTACATGAGATTGGATGTATTCTTATGTCTGTAAAATGGATAAACTTCTAGTTTTTCGTAATCATTGGTCTCTTCTTTTTCGATACCCACATTCGCTCTCCGATTCGTTTATCGATAAAGAATTCGGCCAGATTTTGACATGCGTCATGTGTCGTGTCGAATCGATACACTATTCTCCACCTCTTCTCACGTGTCGGGGTAACATAGGTGTCTTGGTTTCTTAAAACTAAATGACTAACATATGAAATATATTCCCACATCAGTTTCTTGGGGCATCTCCAACGCTGCACCAAATTTGGTGTGAGTTGTGAGTAACAGCCATATTGTAGAACAACAATATATTTTTTGGCATCTACAATAGTTACATGAACTACGCTATATTTGTTGGATATGAACAGTAAAACACTATAATTCCTTTGTCCCGGATAAGTCCGAAGAGGGAAGTTTCTGGCCCAAAATTTTGAGTTGACAAAAATGGGGGAATGTTAACCCATAAAGTAACTTTTTGTGTTAGTGAATAGTGACGTTTTAGTTAGTAAATAGTGACAAGTCTGATTAGTAAATTGAATGTAAAATCTTCTTTGCTCATAATCATTCCCTCCCAAAAGTTAAAATTTAGAGCCAAAAGCATAAATTACAGCCATTCTTCATCCGATTTCAAAATCTAAGTTCAACGATAAATAGGACATTTATTACAAGACCATTTTCACATCCAACTTTTGAGTTCCTAATCCGCACTCTCCAGGGTCGTTAATAACACCAACTTGTTTAAGGGAGAGCGGTATTAACTCGCGAAGTGCTGGGAGATCAAAAATAAGATTTATATATTGCTCATGTATGTTCACTACCAACTAATAGAAAGTAGCTAGTGGTAAGTCCGAGGTCGTCCTTAGAGACACTATAATTTGATAGTTTACTAGACACAACTCACAATCGCGCGTCACTCCGATTGTGTGTAAAGAATAACTAGTGCTACAAATATAGATTGGGGGAGGGGGGTTTGTCTAATAACTACTAATCATGCAAACCTGAAAGATTAAACTAGCCTGAGGGATAATTCCATAACATGACCGATGAATGACTTTGATCCTAGATTCTATCACATGTAATACATATAAAACTATCTCATGTCTATTTCACATAGAGTGGAGATAGCTGGGAATTCTCAATGCCTGTCACACAAAGGTTCATCTCCACTTTATGAAGCTATCAAATTACCTTCTTAATCAGGGAAATTGTGTCGATCGAACTATGGATATGCTCCTCTTTCCCCGTATATCTCACTCCCAATGCTAACGCGTCCCGCTTAAAAGAACAAATTCTAGCGTAGGTAGCAACCGTTAAATATAAGAGTAAGTAAAATACATCTCGGGCTCTCCACTATAGACATTGATCCCTAGGCGTATAAAGATAAAGGAATCTGCATCTAGTGATAACTCTAGGTTCAAAAAAGCTATGGTCACTACACGACAACCCTAGTTGCCAAAAACCATCATGCACACACTATCAGGGTACATAAAGGGTTCACACCCCCTGTTAGAGCGTCTATTGTCCCTTGCATGAATTATTATCACATGACGATCCAATCAAGTTAGATTCTAACGATCCAGGTGTTACTCTCGGTTAACATGCATACACTCACCTCGTCGGTACTCACGAACCTACAATATCTCTAACCCGACACTCCCAAGGGAGAAATACAAGCCTAGCACGATGGCATATCACATATGAAACTACGGGTGTATCATAGAACATACATAACATGCATCTTATAAGAATATAAAGTATAAATCAAACACGAATCTTCATAGAACATTGAGATAGAAAAATCTAAGAAACTCACAAAATCATCATCTAGTCATGAATATAAATAAATCCCAAAGTAATAAAATACTCTAAGCAAATTGAACCCAATACAATCATTGGATTCAATGCCTTAGGCATAATCTAGAAATAGTAAATGAGAAGGGAAGAGTTAGCCCCTTTCTCTCTCTACCTACTCTTAGATCTTGGAATTAGAATTACAATAATGAAGGTCTTTCTCAAAACTTAGTAGACCATTGGCTACTTATATAGTAGGTGAAATGGAACTTAGAAATCCCAAAACAAATGATAAATCCTAGCAGCCACGTCGGCATGGGCCGTGCAATAGCACATGACCCACGCCACTGTGCCGGTGCAAAAGTACATGGGCCGCAGATTGGAGGCATTCCTCGACCAAACTGAGTTCTCAGCCGGTACAAAGATGCACGGGCTGCCATTTGGAGAACAATTCTGGTAGTCTAAGTGGCGCAACCCGTGCAAAAACACGCAGGCCACTGTTTGGAGTCATCATCTTTAACTTCTGATTGCGCGGCCACGTAAGTGATTGTGAGGCGCAGACTAGAGTTTTGGGTCTTGAATTTCTAGGCATATGTGCCGTACCAATGTACATGGCCCACTCCAGGACTTAGTCGCAGAAACCAATGGTTTGGCACAGGGCATGTAAATGTACACAGATCGTGCCATTCTTCACTTACTTATGGTCTTTAACTCATTTTCTTCAATGCATCCATCTACTACCACGTTTTAGCTCATGGTATTCAATCTAATACCATCCTTGTGAATGACCTTCCACTCTCTATTACCATTCTTGCGAATGGCCTTTTACACAGTCCGGTGTTCCTTCAAGCACTCTACAAATAAAATCTCACAAAAATGGATCTAGATGCTCGTAGGGACATAGAATTCGTTGGATCTAACATAAGCCAAAAAATGAAGGATTTAGATATGAAGACCACAAACGGTAATCTAAACCCTTCGTAGTGCAACTCACCCAAACCTAGCAATCTTCCATACAAAAGATAACCAAAAGATACGTTAAATACCTTAGGAAACACATGCACATGCATTTTACGTATAATCAAATTCTCCACACCTAAATCTTTACTCGTCCTCGAGTAAACAAGAATAAGCAGATATCTAACCGTAATATAGCATACAAAGAATTTTCCCAAAACACCCAATATTTTATTCCTAGACTACCCTAACCTCCAAAGGCATAAGAGTCTATCACACTCTCATATCCCAAAGAAACTAAAGTAATCTAACCAACCAACATGCCAAATGAAATGCGAGTTTCAATCATGTGAATGTGTGAAGCTAGCTTACTCTATCGAAAGAAGATGCCAAAAGACAAGCCAAGAGAAGCATAGAATAAGCTTCGATTCCTCTAATTTTCTCTCATTTTTCCTAGGAGCTCTTTCAGGTTTTCATCCTAACACTCAACATTTTTTTAAAAAAATCAAACCACACTTCTTATCTTTTTCCACATCATTTGGCCTCTCACTTTTGTATAGGTTTTTCAACCTATCCGGGCCTTTCCCATTGTTGTCTAAGTTGCCCTTTCGGGTTTTTGACCTAGTCAGGCATATTTTTTATTTTTTTGTGTAGCACAAAATTCCCCAAAGTTAGACTTCATACAACAATTAGTATAAGAAAGAAAACCAACAACACAAAAGAATCTTGCTAGAATTCCTCAAAGCTTAACTACTCGCTCCCTCACACTTAAACTCTTCATTGTCCCCAATGCATCATACAAAATGTAAAAATCACATGTGGAGTAGGGAGAATGGTGCACTTACTCTTGGAACCCGAAGGGCTTGCTCTCATGCGCCTTGTTTCGCGCTTCCTCATTCTCTCTTCTTGCCTAAATTATTGCCTTTCATAGGGAATAAGGTCATGGAAACCCTCTAGTTTTGAGGCAAGCATCTTCTCAATCAATTTTTCCATGGCCTCCTCTTGCACATCGGGTTTCCTGTATACTATGGTGAACTCTTCTATCACTTCTCACTTGATGGAATCTAGTCTAGCTCCCCGAGCCCTCATGGTTCTATCTATAGAGCCAAGCATCATCCTAAACTTCTCCATTTATAAAATCATCCCACCTACCGTGTGACTAAATTCTTGCACCATTTGGATTGAACTCATGAGTTGTTCCCCAAATGTGCAAAATTGATCAAATAAGTCCATCAGTAGGTTGGTTCAGGTAGGTTGCACTCTAGGGGGATTCTCACCATGTTCTTCTTCAATGTCCACATCTAGGGCCAATAAGGTGTTGTAGAAAGCCTTCTCAAATCTCGGATCGGGAGCTATGAAGAGATCCTCCAATGCTATGTTGTGAGTGATTGTCGTGCACTTGGATTGCGCCATTGCGGAAGCACCATGAAGTTGCACACGGTTGGGCCACCATATAGCCAAACAAAATGATCCTCCGTAGTGGTGGTGGCGATCATAGATCTCTTTCCAACTTGTCCATAGTATACTTCATGCCGGAACGATCCAAATTTGCCAAAATAAAACATGGAGACGCTTCATGTCCTAGGTAATGTGCAAGAAGACCGATCATTCCTCTCATCGGTATCTTTCCAGTCTTCTTTTCCCCCATGAATATGCACTCTTCCACAAATATCTCCACCAAGTTATGATAGAAGTTCCCTTCCGGAGTCATAGCCCAAATAATCTGCAGGCCTTTGTTGGGGGATTGCGAGATATCTCCATGACATAGAATTCTCATAGATAGGAGTAGGTGCACATACCATAAAGCTGTTGGAATGCTGCAATATTCTAGCCAAAATGATTCATATTCATGCCCGCCAAGTTTCTCCATAAGCTACCCGACGAGAACAAGAGTCCTTGTCTACGTGTCTTCTTCTTTCTCGTACATTCACCCAAATGCTCAAGTGACTTCCCGATGAGTGATTGAATACTCCTTGTCATCCAAGTGGAATGTGATGGTCCTCCTTCTATCACTGACCAATGTTTGCTCTACAGTTGCCAAGAACTCCAAAGTCCATTGGATATATATCTTGGAATGCATATCGAGGAAGCTTTCTAATCCTATCTGACCTAGAAAGTAGGTGATGGGTTTGAGTAGGCCTAACACCACCAATAACTCCCTGCACGCGAACTTAGTCTCCGAGATTGTCCTTGTTGGCCAATTGAGATAATTCCACTTCTGGGTCCCACCCCAAAAAATGTTAGTCAATCCCATGACCTCATCAACAATGGCGGGAGTAGGAGCTACATGAGTTTTATGCTCTTGTCTCCCAACTTTGGCCGAACTCTTCCCTTTCTCCACTCGATAAGTAGTCCCTTTCTCCGGTCTACTCCTCTTAGGACCCATTCTATAACAACACAAGAGAAAATGTAATGGTAAAATACACCAGGCATATGCATCAAAATCACTTCACAAAAATCATGCTTCCTAGACATATAGCATTTTAGCACATCATTTCATCTCAACTTAAGAATCATAACCTTCTCCCACACTTAGTCCAACTTATATGATGCACATAACCCACAAATACCCACAAAACATTAAAGATTTTTTAATTTCAAGCTCCCCCATATAACACAATCATGCTAATGAAAGCAAGAAAACACAAAGTTCAAATAATTACCCGAATTCGGAGGTTAAGAGATGAAGATCACACAATAAAAAGCAAAGAGTGCCTTCCTTAGAAAGAAAAATCCCAAATTTGAACTCTTCTTATTGTGAAAGGAGGTGGATGTTTTTGTAGTAATTGGAGTGAGTTAACTGATCCACATTGATGGGAGAAGATATTATCAGTTCTGATTTGGATAATTAATGACGTTTCACAAATGGGTTGTTTAGACGAGAGACAAAACAAAGCTAGAAATGGTTTAGAGGGAAAATGAAAATTTTTGGATCAGAAAATTTGTTAATGCTTGGTGTAGTACCATTGACACTATTCAATTTGGGGAAGACAAAAACTGTAGAATTGATAGGGGAAATGCTTATTTTGGGAAAGTTTGATTTTTGCCAAAATTTTGCATTTTTTCCCGACTGCAATGTTCTCTGGCTGGCACGTGGCATGGAAAGACCGTGCCATGTTTAAGGACTCGTGCTAGTTCTTCCTACACAAACCTTACAAGGCTCGTGCTCTCCCGCACCTTCATTTTTCTAACACTTTACACCAAATATTTTTTTCCTTACCACAAACACAAGACTCGATCTTAGATTAAAATCAACCAAAATTTCTCAACAAAATCCTTTGCTACATACATGAAAACATGTGAAAATTAAAATACTAAAAACACCAAAACAAAGAAAAACACTGTATTTTTATTTCCGTCCCCACGACTTATTTTTCATGCATTTTAATTAGCACAAACCTACCATTGGGTCTCCGGAGTCGCCATGTGAGACTCCACCCCGATGATGTCTTTGTGGAGAGGTCTCCACAAAGTGTCATCCTTACCTTTGCTCTCCTTTTCACCAATTGGGCATTCATGTTCATCCATAGCTAATTCCGACTCCTTAGCCATTTCCTTGGGTTTGGGAGGTGGTCTAGGGGGTTATAATTCCGTGCAAGCTTCACTATATACTGTATGTTAGGGTCCATAGAAAAGCAATCCGCAATAGGAAGATAATCACTAAAATCATGCAAGGCATAAGTGTCATCAACCTTCTCATCAAAATAAAATCTCAAAACATTATTTCCCTCATCAATCATGTCAAGACTCTCATCATCATCACTCATGCAAGATTCATCAAATTGGTCAAATTCATCATAGAGGCTTATATCATTACATACAAGAGAGGAATTAGAGTACTCATGCTTAGATTTATAAATGTCAAACTCAATCTTATCAATGTCATCCTCTAGGGTCAATGTTCCAAAGTGGACATCTATCTTAATCCATGATGTTTTCAAAAATGTCCTCTTTAATATAATTGAAGATTCATCTCCGTCGTGCATCACATCAAGGATATAAAAGTTTTCCGAAAACACAAGATTGCCCGCTCTAACCACAATGTCCCTAACTAACCCCCTAGGGCTTGCTTGGGAATGATCGGCTAGTTCGACTATCTCCTTAGTGTCCCTAAGCTCACCTAAGTCTAGAGTTTCAACTAGGATATAGAGGATAATATTAATAGAAGCTTTAAGGTCAATCATAGCATCCTTAGTCAACCTACCACCTATATAAATAGGAATTGAAAATATGTCAGGACCATCACACTTTTTAGGAATATTTCTATGGGCTAAAGTGGTGACTCCTCCTATTTTCAGTTTTCCTACTTTTCTAATAGGCTTAGTCTTTCTCCTAGTGCAAGCATTCTTAAAAAATTAAGCATGTGGTGGAATTTCCTCAATTACATATAAAAGTAGAGTACTAACCTTGGCTTTTTTGAAGACTTTCTGGATTTGATCCTCATTGGAAGCCACCTCTGGCCTTCCCCCTCAAAGCACTAGGGAACGGTAGCGGAGGATTGACCTTCGTCTTGGTGGTAGGGAGCTCTTGTGTGGACTCCTCCTCAATGACTACTTCTTCCTCTTCAAATCCGGCCTTGTTGTTTTCCACATTCTTGTCATTCTCTTGTCACACCTCCTTCCCACTTCTCCACTTTAGTTCACTCACATTTTGTGGGTTGACTTCAGGTTGGGAAAGTAACTTTTCAGACTCTCTTTCCTCGATCCAGCTGACCGAGGTGACCAATTTCCCCATTTGAACCTCAAGATTCTTGATGCTTTAGAAAACCCTCGTGCCTAGCTCTTCAATTTCCCTTCTTATTCGCTCTGCGACCATGTCATTTTTCTTAGTCAATTGTGCAAACGCCTCTAATATCTCCTCCCGATCTGACTTGTAGATATGACCATTGTTGTTGGAAGGATCCTCACCCCTTGGGTAGGTTTAAGGTGGAGCTCCACCCTGATTGTATCCTTAATTGTCATCTCTCCACCAAAAATTTGGGTGGTCTATATATCGAGGGTTAAAGGAATTGGCGTATGGATCTTGCTGGTCTTCTTATCGGTTCTCTCGGGACCCTTGGTTTCCACTACCATATTTCCTATTAACTCTATTGAAGTCCAATGCCTTCACCTCCTCGAAATCCTCCACTACGTGTGGTCACATGTCAGTCGGATGGTCCAATTTGAAAATCTCACAAACCTTTACTTGGTGAGCCCTCCCTTTAATGAACTCCTTCATCATTGTTGCAAGAGCTTGGACTTGATCTTCTATTTTAGGGGAGTGAGTGGGTTCTTCCAAAGTGTTCACTTGTTATCGGCTCCTAAATTGTCGTGTGCCATTTGTCATTTCCTCAAATATAGCCATCGCGTCCTTGGGGCTCTTGTTCACTATCGATCCAGTGCATGTGGCATTTACCATCCACATGTCTTCATCACACAAACCGCCAAAGAAATAGTACCCGAGATATCCCTATTTGAACGGATGATAGGGGCTGCTTGCCAACAAATGCTTGAATTGTTCCCAATATTCATACATAGATTCATTCGGGAGCTGTGAGATATTGGATAACTATTACTTCAATCTGACAGACTTTAAAGTGGGGAAATACTTCTCGAGAAATCTCCGCTTCATATCCATCGATGAGGTGATACAGCCTAGTGGGAGGTAGTATAGTCAATCCTTAGCCGCATCTCTCATTGAGAAGGAAAAAGACCTCAAATTGTAATCCTCCTCCGGCACCCCCGGTGGCTTCATGTTGGTGCAAACCAAATGAAACTCCGATATGTGTTTGTTGGGATCCTTCTCGGCCAGCCCATGAAATGTGGGAAAATACTGTATCATCCACTCTTAACCTCACATGTAACATTTTACGAAAGAGGCGGGAAGGTGATGCAAAGGGGTTGATTCTCCAAATTCAGAGCCATTAACTCCCTCAACATTTTTTTGTCCTTTGCCATATCACCTCTCTCTACTTCTACACAAACTGTTGGTCCCTGCGGAACTTCTCCTCTAGTTTTCCTTCTCTTCCTTCGTTGGCCAGGTAGATAGTGTAGAGTTCGTAGGTTCATGGTACGGGTGTGTGCCATAAACAAGACATAAAACACTACCAATTCAACAAGAAAAACTATTAAAAAGCTAAGCACAATAACCAACCAAGATTTAAAAAAAAGGGGAAAACACTAACTACTACTATAAACCATACATGAAAGTTAACAATCAAATTTAAACTAGTATCTCTGGTACGGCACTAAAATTTGATATGTACCCTGCAGGGTCATTAACCAGATAGAGAATTAACATGCGGAGTGCAAGATGCAAAGATAGAATTTATATGTCGCTCCCTATGCTCAATACCAACTACTAAAAAGTAGTTAGTGGTAAGTTTGGGGTCATCCATAGAGATACTAGAATTTGAAAGTTAACTAAATACAACACACAACCGGGCATCACTCTGATTATGTGTCGGGAATAGCTAGTGCTACAAACATGAATTATTATTACACGATGATCCAATCAAGGTAGAGTCTAACGATCGAAACGTTACTCTCGGTCAACATGAATACACTCACTTTATCGGTACTCACAAACCTACAATAGCTCTAACCTGACACTCCCAAGTTAGCAATACAAGCCTAGAACAATGGCATATTACATATGGAACTATGGGTACATCATAGAGCATACATAGCATGCATCTTATAAGAATATAAAGCATAAATCAAACACGAATCTTCATAGAACATAGAGATTTGGAAATCTAATAACCTCGCAAAATCATCATCTAGCCATGAATACAAATAAATCCCCGAGTAATAAACTACTCTAAGTACATTGAACCTGCTAGAATAATTGGATTCAATGAATTAGGCATAAGCTAGACATAATAAATGCGAAGAGAAGATTTAGCCCCTTTCTCTCTCTACCTGCTCTTAGATCTAGGAATTAGAATTACAATAATGAAGGTTCTTCTTAAGTCCTAGTAGACTAGTGGCTACTTATATATTAGGTTAAAATGGGCCTTAGAAAAGCCCAAAACAAAGGATAAACCCTAACAATCATGTTGCACGGGCCATACAATAGCACATGGCCCACGCCACACACGACATGTGCAAAATTACAAGGGCTACAAAGTGGAGAGGTTCCTCAGTCAAACTGAGTGCACGGCTGTTGTAAAGGTGTGTGGGCCACCATTTGGAGAACAATTATAGTGTTCTGAATGGCGCAACCCATGCGAAAGCAATGGGGTGCTGTCTGGAGTCATCATCTTTGGCTTCTGATTATGCGGTTATGCAATTGGTTGCAAGGCGCAGACTAGAGGTTCGAGTCTTGACCTTCTGGGCTCACGGGTCATACCAATGTACTCAGCCCGCGCTAGGACTTAGTCGCAACAACCAATGGTTTGGCATATGCCGTGTATATGTACACGGGTCGTGCCAGTCTTCTTTCCTTCCGGACTTTTAATCCTTTTCTTCAACGCATCCATCTACTACCAAGTTTTAGCTCATGGCCTTCAGTCTACTAACATCCTTGCGAATATCCTTTACTATATACTACCACTCTTGCGAATGGATTTCTACACAGTCCAAAGTGCCTACGAGCAATCTACAAATAAAATCTCACAAAAATTGATCTAGACACTCGTAGGGACATAAAATCCATTAGATCTAAGGTAAGCTACAAAATGAGAGATTTAGATTTGAAGACCACAAACGGTAATCCAAACCCTTCATAATGCAACTCACCTAAAACTTGCAATATACCATCCAAAAGATAACCAAAAGATACGTTAAATGCCTTGGGAAACACATGCATTTTATGCCTCATCAGTTCCCTTGTAGCTCTTAGGATTTATTCCTAGTTCATAAATGAAAAGGCTAATAATTTTGGAACGCTCAAGTGAATTCATCATAGATTTAGGAAACTTTTTTTGACTGTGAATACAAATAAAAAGTTTTTTTAAATATAAATAAATAAATAGACAAATGAAGAACTTAATTGACATTCAAAGGGTAGAATTAGCAACATATTTTCTTAAACACACTGAAAAAAGGGCTTAATCAAGCTCAGTTGAAGAGTAGAGGTTGCAACAAAATAGGGAGATTCAGTCAGAACAATCGGTTACATATGGTACATGGCTTAGGAAGCAGCTGGAGCAAGGAGAAGTTGTGAATGCTCGTTGTCATCATTATGGCCAAGCAGGCCTCAACAAGAAAACCATCAACCTTGATGCATTAATGGCATTTTCATTAAGTTCACGAATGACCTGCAGGAGTATAACTGCAGGGTTTCAACTTGGAAAAAGTTCAACTCATAGAGCAGTTGCAAACAAAGAGATAAAGATCCACATAAATGCAATTCATCCACGTTTAACAATAGCATGCAAAGACAAGATGTTGTTTCAACTATTTGGGGAATGATTTATTTGATGGGAAAATAGGGGTATTTCTATATGTAGAGTACCTTCCAACTAAAAATACCAGTATTAATAAGCCTCGGGGAGCATTAGTTCCAACGCCCATTAAGTCCGTAATAAGGATGTCATTAGGAAGAAATCAATCTATGAGTTAATACAGTCTATTATAGAAAAGTGGCCTACTTGGGCAAGTGAGAACATAAGCATTCAACAAGATAATGCAAGCTTGCACATATTAGCAAATGACCCAGAATTTGAAGCAGCATCAAAATCAAACGGTTTCAATATACATATGGTGTGTCAACCATCTAAGTCACACGATTTAAACATATTAGACCTAGGTTTTTCTCCCCTTCTCTTCAAAGTTTGCAACTTCAAAATCCTAGTTCTACATTAGATGGGCCACTGCATGAGTTGATGATGCTTTTAAAAGAGAGGAACCGAAAACGTTGGACAACATTTTTCTATCTCCACAAGATTTGATGTTAGAAATCATGAAATGAATGGGAAAAATTATTTCAGGTTGCCACATATGTGGAAAGAAAGATTAAGGCGACTAGAACTCCTACCACATAATCTTATTGTTGATTATGAAATTATAAAAGGGCTGTTTAAACCATCTAATTTATGTGGGGTAAAACAACACATGTGGGTAATTTGATGCAAAGTATGAAAATGGGGTAAAGATGCATGTCAATTTTTTTTTTTGTAGGATTGTGCTTCTAGGTTTTATATGTAGAATAAACATGTATATTGGTGGTAAAAACATGTATATGGGGTAACCTTGTAAAACAGGGAAGAACATTTCCCCTTTTGTATGAATGATGAAAAATGCAATTTGAAAATAGTTTTCAGTTTTTTTTATATGTTTATAACCCGGTCCAACACATTTAACTGAAACACAAAGAGGCTGGTTTAACACACCAAAAATTATTAACAAAGGCAGCAATAAATCATTAATTGTGTCATCCTAATGTTTCAAATGAAAACATGTTTGTAGTCATTCTCATGGTTTACGACTTGTCATCTTACATAGCTAACTACTCCTTCCGTACCACTTTAAATTGCTTATTTAATTTTTCACGGTTTTCAATGAGCATGTTTGAACGTAAATATCTCTAGTTACATATAATAATGTCGCATAAAAAATCAACATTTAGAAAATATATGTTAAGACAAATCTAACACTATCTCACATGATATATTTATTATGTATATATTAATTTTTATTTAGGGTCAAAGTTTGCAAAGTTTGACTCTCAAAAAGTAGACAAGCAATTTAGAGTGGGACAGGGGGAGTACTCAATAAGGGTACATTTAAAAAAAACAAAAGTTGTTTCAATACAAGAAAAATGACCTATTACTTCACCCATTTTACCTCGTTTTTTTCAGTTTAGGTCAAATAACCAAAGTAAACAATTCTTTTACCTTGGTTATTTTAAAAAGCGACCTAAAAAGTATTATTTACGTTGGTTAAAAAAACCAAGGTAAAAATTCTGAAATGACCGACATCGCATTCCTTTCTTGCTTACCGACTTCGGTTGTTTTTGTGACCGACGTCGCATGTCCCCCTTGCAGACAAGAATGACCGACGCCGCATGTCTTTCTCGCTTACCAACGTCTGTTGTTTTTGTGAGCGGTGTCGCACGACACTCTTGCAAACATGAAATGACCGACATTGCACGCTTTTTCGTTTACTGACGTTGGTTATTTTGGTAACTGACGTCGCACGACACTTTCGCGGACATGAAATGGCACAAGTCAGACATTTTTCTTGCTTACTGACATCGGTTATTTTTAGTGTCCGACGTCGCATGCGTTTCTTGCTTACCAACGTCGCACGTCCGCCTCACAAACATTAGTCATATTCCCACTTAGGCCCATTTCCTAAAATATTGTTATTTTAGCCCTTCGACATCTTGAAATAATTTATATGCAATGTAAAAATAATATTCAATATTTTAAATGAAATGCCAAACTTATAAATTGCTAAGTCACATTCACCCCCTATATTTTATTATTAATACTATTATTTTATTTGTTAATATATGAATAACTAAGATTAGACTTTCTATAAATACAAATAATTAAAATTTGACTTTAATTCATTATCGGTCAATTCTTAATTGACCTTTCTTATATAAATACTAATGAAAAGGTTTCACCTTGGCTAATATACAGTTAATTCTTAACTTTCCATATATCAGCACTAATGAAGAAGTTTGATTTTAACTAATCAATGGTTAACTCATACTTGACTTCCTCTATATAAACACTAATAAAATGGATTGATTTTAACTGATCAACGGTCAACCCTTACTTGACTTTCTATATTAACACGAAGAAAATGGTTTGATTTTAACTAATCAACGGTCAACCTTTACTTGACATTTCATACATAGACACTAATAACTAAGATTTGACCTTAACTAATTAATTGTCAACTTTTATTTAACTTTCCATACATAAATACTAAGGAAAATGTTTGATCTTGGCTAATCAACCGTTGAACCTAATTACTTGACTTTACACAAGTAAACGCTAATAACTAAGATTTGACCTTAATTAATCAACGATCAACCCTTATTTGACATTTCATACATAGACACTAATGAAAAGGTTTGACCTTGGGAAATCAACGATCAATCATTTCTTGACATTCCATACATAAATACTAATGAAATGGTTATAACTTAACTGGTCATTGGTCAACTCTTACTTGACTTTCCACATATTAACATTAATGAATAAGGTTTTACCTTAACTACTCAACGATCAACCCCTACTTGACTTTTCGTACATAGAAACAAATGAAAAGGTTTAACATTAACTTATTAACTGTCAACCCTTACTTGAATTTCCATATATGAACACTGATAAAATGGTTTGACTTTAACTAATTAACGATCAACCCTTACTTGACCTTTCATGCATAAATACTAATAACTAAAGTTTGATCTTAACTAATTCAACTCTTATTTAACTTTCCATACATAAATACTAATGAAGAGGTTTGATCTTGACCAATCAACGATTGACCCTTATTTGACTTTACATAAATAAACACTAATAACTAAGGTTTGACCTTAATTAATTAACGGTCAACCCTTTTTTGACTTTCCATAAATAAATAATAATGAAAAAGGTTTGACCTTGAGGAATCAACGTCCAACCCTTATTTGACATTACATACATAAATACTATTGAAATGGTTAGAACTTCAGTGATCAACGGTCATCACTTACTTGACTTCCCACATATAAACATTAATAAAATGATTTGTCCTTAACTAATGAACAATCAACACTTATTTGACTTTCCATATACGAACGCTAATAAAATGATTCGACATTGACTAATGAACGGTGAGCTCTTACTTTACTTTCCGTTTATGAGTACTAATGAAATGTTTTGACTTTAACGATCAATCGACTAACCCTTACTTGACATTCAATATATAAACACTAATGAAAATTAGGGCTACTCATGTTAACCTTGGGTCTGGATGGGTACAGTCCCGTCCCAAATCGACCCAAAATTTAGTGTCAAAACGGGTCGGGCCGGGTCACAAAATTGACCCAAATCAACCCAAATCATAGTAAATGTTTTATAATTTAATCAATAAAGTGAATAATTTTAAATATATTAATATTTGAATGATAAATAAAATGATAATTTATTTTCATATAATTTTTAATAAGAATATTATATTATATTTAATTATAAATTATTCACTAAATAAAGAAAAATACAATTATTTTCATTTTACTTAGAATACTTTTAATATTTCAATAAAAAAAGTAAATTTCATTAAAATTTATTTATATAATTAATAATATATATTAGTATTTAATCAATGTATTATTTATAATTATTAGTAGTTTTACAAAATTATTTTTATTTTTATAAATATATACTTTTTCAAGAATGTTAAAATTGTTTATAAAGTAAATTAATGGTAGATATGTTGAATTTAAAATAATTACTTTTTATAAAAAAATTTAAAAAAATTTCTCAAGAAAATGGGGCAAAATACAAATGGGTCAAAACGGATAGATTTGGGTAAAAATATGATCCGACCCATACCCATCCCGACCTAAATTGAATTGACCCTCTTGACCCAAATGGGACATCGACCCGATCCGACCCAAATAGATTGGGTCGGGTAGGGCAATTTGAACACCCCTAACAAAATGTATGACCTTAACAAATGAACGATCAACTCTTACTTGACTTTCCATGTATGAACACTACTGAAATATTTCCATATAAATATGCATAAAAAGTGCAAAAATGACCCCATAAGATTGAATAAGTGCAGGAATGAGCTTGTAAAATCTAAAAATGTAGAAGTAACCCTATGTTTTAGTCAAATTGTTCAATTTTACCCAAATTGAACTATTTTGGCAATGACCGAAAAAGTCAAGTATTGACCATTTATGAAAATACAAAAATGCTCCTAAACTTGAAATTAAAAATATAATGACCATTATACCCCCTAACCCTAACCTTTTTCTTCTTCAACTTCAAACACCCTAACCCTAAATCTACTGCATCCATTGCCGCCGATCAGTACTGCTATCACTGCTGAGCTCCGCCGCCACTAGCCACCACCATCTTCAGCCTGCCACCATCCCTCTCTCCCTCCCTGCCACCACCAGCTCCCGCCCGCCACCACCCCTTCTCTAACCCTCGGAAACCATTTTCAAAAACCTAGCCCAGCCCGTCGCCAATATCCAGTGCTGGCGGATGCTAATCTCCACCACTTGTCACCAATCTCCAACGCCAACCAAGCCCGTCGCCAATCTCTAGCGACCCACACACACCACCACTTGAGGTGGTCGCCAATCTCCAGTAAGCGTCCAAACCCAATCTCCAGGAGACGAAGAGGGGGTCTCCATTTTCATCTTCTTCCTCGGCTGCCTTCGTCTCCATTCTTCTTCATCTTTCTTTGTTTTTCTTGGTTTTATTCTCCATTCTTATTGACTTTCCTCCCTTTGGTTTCCAAAATTAAATTCATTTAGTAGTGTCGTTATTATTGACTGTCGTCCTACACCTTCTCCATCATTGTCATCCTCGATCCCGCCACCCACGCGCTGCTCCGCTCCCCTTAAACCCCGTCACCCTGCACTCTATCCTCGACCAGGACCTCACCTTTAGCTTCTTCTCATCTCCACCACCTTCACCGCAAGCTCCGCCTTCATGTGTCACACCCTACCCCAGACCTTCAAAAAGCCCTTCCTTTCGTCAAACACACCGCCAGTTTGGTGAGATGCTTAACATACACCCGAGCCTTTGGCACCAGATGGTTGGAGAGTCCAATAAGGACGTGGAGCACATGTTCAGAGATGTCGTCGAGTGGCTAACGGCTAGAGTTGAACGAGCCAGTTTCAGGTGGTGGAAAGGGTGGCAGTAACCTCTCACCGCTGCTTGATTCGGGCTGAGGAGGAGGAGGTTGTGCCACCGCCAATTTGGGTTTTTTTAGAGCTAGATTTGGGTTGAGGTTTCGAGTGGATTTGGGTTCTGGGTTTGGAGTAATGGGGAGGGCTGGGCTGGGTTTGGTGGCGACATGGTGGTTGTGAGTGGGGTTGATGGTGGTAGAGCTAGGGTTGGAGTGGGTGTGCTGCGGTGGTGGGTGGAGTAGGGGGTGGTAGCCAGTGGGCTGTAGAGGGATGAGGGTGGTGGCCGGTGAAGGGGGTGACATGAGGGTAAATTATTGGGTCCAACATTAATATATGACTAATATATTATTGGGTCTATGTTGGGATACCCATTTAATTGGGTCCGTCATTAACATATGAGTAACATATAAAATATATACATCAAGATCTTTAAAGACTAATTGAGAAACCTAAAAGACTAACCTATGAAATATAATCACATTTCCATATCGATTTTTTAAAAGGAAATCAACCTATAATTTTACATTTCATTTAGTAAAAAATTATTAACTTTTTGACCATAAAATTGAATTAGTGTATAAATATAAATATTATTGTGTGATACTGTGTTAGATTTCAAAATATCTATTTTTCACAAGTTAAAATTATTCTTAATGAAAGATTTAAGGATCAATACTTTTTCAAGTCAATGATTGAAAGTCAAAATGTGCATTTTGAATGGTACAAAAAGAAAATAATTATGATATATTTTTATATAATATAAAATGTGATAATCTTTTTAAGAAAATAGACTACAATAAAATTTATGACAGTGTCAGAAGTAGTGATCGGGAAGTAAAAAAAAGGTTCGTTTCACTAAAATGAAACATTCCAAATGTTACAAAAATTAAGACTATTTTATCCTTTGGTTTTATTCTTATTCATTTAAATTTCTCTATATCGTAATATATAAATTTCAGTTCTTCATCCATTTCATTTTAAGATGTAATTTAATTATTTATTGAGATAATTTTTTTAACGTTGACCATAAGATTGAATTGGTGTACACGTATAATAGCTATTGTGTAATAACTTTTTAGACTAGTTATAACAGAAGTATAGTTTTAAAAATATCATTTTTTCACAATTTTTAGTTATTCTTAATGAATGATATTAAACATCAAACATTTTAAAGTTAATTACTGAAAGTCAAAATGTACAGTGGAACAAAGGGAGTACAAAATACTTCCTTCAATTCATTATATTTGGTAGACTTTTTTTGTTACTCCCTTTATTCCATTTCAACATGCGATTTAACTATTCGTTTGGTCAAAACTTCCTAATGTTACCCTTAAAATTGAATTGGAATTTAAGTATAAATATTATTGTGTAACATTGTTAGATTCGTTATAACATTTATTTTCAAAATATCAACTTTTCACAAGTTTAATTTATGTTTAATAAAAGATATGAAGAATCAAACTTTTTTTAGTCAACTGATGAAAGTCAAAGTGTGGAAATTGAAATGGGACAAAGGGTACTTCTTTTATATTGACACAGTTTTTCTTTTCGGCCAATTATTTTATTTTTATTTCATTATATCTTTTTCTTCCCACGAAATCTTGTCTTATATCGACTAAAGGTTAGACGTGGTCATTTTATAATTGAAAAAAATGTTTAGAATGGTACCCACTTTTAAGTGAAATTCACAGTTTTGTACCCAATTATTTTTAAAAAATTTCTAAAAAGGGTACCCACTTTTTCATTAATGTCTCAGAAATGTACTTTTAAATAAAAAATGGGTATCATTTTGGCACAATTTTTATGTAAAAGTTCCCCTCTTGAGACATAAATGAAAATGTTGGTACTTTTAAAGGACAAATTTAAAATTTGGGTACCAAACTGTGAATTTCAATTAAAAATGGGTACCATTTTGAAAAATCTCTCTCTTTTATAATTGATGTAACTAATTGGGTGATTTGATGTTTGTTTTTATTGATTGCATCGAACTTTTTATAATTTTGATTAAAAAAAATATAATATAACTCTAAAAGTTATTGAAACGGCATTTTTATGATTCATCTAATTGTTAATCGGTATAATATGAAAATTTTCCTTTATTTCAATACTCATTTTATCCATTCATTTTTTCACTATAAATCTAAATGAAAAATTAAGAGTGCCAAATATGGAGTAGAACAAATGGAGTAAACATTACATTGTTGGAAAAAGTGAGAGGGACCGGAAATGAAACTAAAATTGTAATGACATGGAGTGTACTCCATATAATATTTAGGTTAAGGTAGGCATGATGACATTGTGTGTGTTGTTCAACTCCCAGGGTTGCCTTTGCACCTAGGCAATTGGAGTAGCACTTATTAGAGTGAAGTGGTACCACTTTTAGGTACAAACTCTATACTAGAATAATCGAGAGCAGCAGCATGTAGGTCGTCTTAACAAATGCTCTCAATTAATCTCAATAACCATTGAAACTCATTAAATACAAACTAATTAAATGAGAAATTTTCATTATTTTCTAGGTTAGGATTACGATCAAATAGATTTTATAGCATTGAGTTACAATGAGAAATGAGATTGAGATCCAAATCTTTCCATATACTCATTTAAAATTGGGTAATTATGCGTACCCAATTAGTACCCGATTAATTCCCATCTTTTGATGAATATATTATTTAGTGTAATTAGACTCCACAGAACCGTAATTTTTAAATTATTTTTTGACTATTTTTATAGTTACATTTTCGAAATTTCATCAAATTCCTAC
>JAULKM010119664.1:0-21250 GCA_032355605.1 Rubia tinctorum | reverse complement strand
GGAATCTATATGCTCGTAAGGACCAAAAATCCATTAGACTCAAACTAGGTTGCAAAATGAAGGATTTAGATACGAAAGCTGAAAACGGTCATCTAAACCCCTTATGATGTAAACCTACCTAAATCTAGCAATCTTGCAACAGAAAGATAACAAAAGAGATGTTAAATGCTTCGGAAAACACATGCATTTGTCGTCACATCATACTTAAAACATAAGTATCAAGGAAATCTCACCATGGATGAATATTTGTAATATCTTGAACAAACTATGAGAAGAGTAGGTATGGGAAAGGATGATACATTTGTAAAGAACATGTTTATCGAAGGACTAAGGGGGAATCTCTAAATACCGATTAAGCTGCAACATAATGTTCCAATGAATTACTTATAGGTGAAAGTATGGTTGGTTGAAAGTACCTTAAGACCGAAAAGACCCCATCCCATAGGTTTAAGAGTCAAAGTACAGGGTTTAATTTATGGAATTCTAGATTCGGCAGAGGAAAAGTCTAGTTGATTGGTGAATATGGTTGTAACTAGACGTAATTGAATCCTACATTTAGTCATTAACAATAGAAAATGTATACCTCAAATCGCCACAATCCAACTGAAATTTAAGTAAGTCAATTTCAAAGAATCAAAAGCTAAGAAGCTAATTGCTATTTTCAAAATATGAAGACCAGGCTTCGTTTTTATCAGGTTTTTAGTATGTACATGATGAAAAAACACTTGTGCTTAAAAATTAATAAGCAAGGAAATCTCACCGTGGATGAATATTAGTAATATCTTGAACAAACTATGAGAAAAGTTGGTTTGGAAAAAGATGATACATTTGTAAATAACATGTTTATCAAAGGACTAAGGGAGAATCTCCAAATACCGATTAAGCTTCAACATAATGTACAAATTACTGACTTATAGGTGAAAGTAAGGTTGGTTGAAAGTACCTTAAGGCCAAAACAAATCCCACCATACCGCTTCAACAATCAAACCACAGGGTTTGACTTATGAATTTCTAGATTCGGCTTAGGAAGAGTCAAGTTAATGATTGGTTGCGGTCTTACCTAGACGAAATCAAATAAAAATTTATTCCTAAATAATAGAAAATGTCTATCTCAAATCAACCACAATACATCTCAAATCCAATTAAGTCTACTTCAAATAATTAAGAGCTAAGAGGCTGATTGCTATTTTCGAAAAATTGAAAACCGGGCTTCATTTGTATCATGTTTTTACCATGTACTTGAAGGAAAAACACTCATACTTAAAACATAAGAAGCAAGGAAATCTCACCATGGATGAATATTGGTAATATCTTGAACAAATTATGAGAAGAGTAGGTATGGAAAATGATGATGCATTTGTAAAGAACATGTTTATCGAAGGACTAAGGAAGAATCTCTAAATACTTATTAAGTTGCAACATAATGTACCAATGACTTACTTATAGGTGAAATTAAGTTTTGTTGAAAGTACATTAAGGCCGAAAAAGACCCCATCCCAAAGCTTCAACAATCAAATGACAGGGTTTGATTTATGAAATTCTAGATTCGGCCGAGGAAAGGTCAAGTTGATGGGCGGCTGTGGTCCTACCTCGATGTAATCAAATCCAACATATAGTTTTGAACAATAGAAAATGTCTACCCTAAATCAACCACAATCCATCTGAAATCTAAGTAAGTCTACTTCAAAGAATCAAGAGCTAAGACGATTATTGCTATTTGCGAGAAATTGAAGAATGGGCTTCATTTGTATCATGTTTTTACCATTTACTTTATGGAAAAACACTTGTACTTAAAAAATAAGAAGAAAGGAAATCTCACCATGGATGAATATTTATAATATCTTGAACTAACTATGAGAAGGGTAGGTATGGAAAATGATAATGCATTTTTAAAGAACATGTTTATCGAAGGACTAAGGGAGAATCTCTAAATACAGATTAAGATTCAACATAATGTACAAATGACTGACTTATAAGTGAAAGTAAGTTTGGTTGAAAGTACCTTAAGGATGAAAAGGACCCCATCCTACGGCTTCAACAATCAAATGACAGGGTTTGACTTGTGACATTCTAGTTTCGGGCTAGGAAGAGTCAAGTTGGTGGGTGGCTATGATCCAACCTTGACGTAATTGAATCTAACATTTAGTTATTAACAATAGAAGATGTATACCTCAAATCAGCCACAATCCAACATAAAACTCGTATAAAAAAATCGCACCGTGGATGAATATTGCTAATATCTTGAACTAACTATAAAAAGAGCATGTATGGAAAATGATGATGCATTTGTAAAGAACATGTTTATCGAAAGACTAAGGGAGAATCTATAAATACCGATTAAGCTTCAGCATAAAGTACCAATAAGTGACTTATAGGTGAAGGTAAGGTTGTTTGAAAGTACCTTCATGCCGAAAAATACCTTATCCTAATGCTTCAACAATCAAAGGACAAGGCTTGACTTGTGAAATTCTAGATTTGGCAGATGAAGATTTAAGTTGATGGGCGGCTATGGTCCTACCTAGATGTAATCAAATCACACATTTAAACCTAAACAATATAAAATGTCTACCTTAAATTCGACACAATCCATCTGAAACCAAAGTAAGTCTACTTCAAAGAATCAAGAGCTAAGAGGTTGATTGCTACATACAAAAGATTGAAGACCGGGCTTTGTTTGTATCATGTTTTTACCATGTACTTGATGAGAAAAAACTCTTACTTAAAAAATAAGAAGCAAGGATATCTCACCATATCAAGGAACTAACTATGAGAAGAGCAGGTATGGAAGATGATGATGCATTTGTAATAAACATGTTTATCAAAGGACTAAGGGAAAATCTCTAAATACGATTAAGCTTCATCATAATGTACCAATGGGTGACTTATAGGTGAACGTAATGTTCATTGAAAGTACCTTAAGGCCGAAAAAGACCCCATCATACAACTTCAACAATCAAAGGACAGGGTATTAATTGTGAAATTCTAGATTCGATCGAGGAAGAGTCAAGTTGATAGGCGGCTATGGTCCTACCTAGGCATAATCAAATCCAACATTTAGTCCTAAACAGTAGAAAATGTCTACCACAATCTAGCCACAATCAGACTGAAATCTAAGTAAGTCTACTTCAAAGAATTAAAAGCTAAGAGGCTGATTGCTATTTGTTAAAGTTTGAAGACCGCGCTTCGTTGCTATCATGTATTTACCATGTACGTTATGGAAAAAAACTTGTACTTAAAAAATTAAGAAACAAGGAAATCTCACCGTGGATGAATATTGGTTATATCATGAACTAACTATGAGAAGAGTAGGTTTGGAAAATTATGATGCATTTGTAAAGAACATGTTTATCGAAGGACTCGGGAAGAATATCTAAATACTGATTAAGCTTCAATATAATGTACTAATGAGTGACTTATAGTTGAAAGTATGCTTTGTTGAAAGGACCTTAAGGTAAAAAAAGATCCCATCCTACAGCTTCAACAATCAAAGAACAAGGTTTGACATGTGCAATTCTAGATTCGGCCGAGGAAGAGTCAAGTTGATGAGTGGCTGTTGTCCTACCAAGACGTAATCAAATCCAACATTTAGTCCTGAACAATGGAAAATGTCCACCTTAAATCAGCCACAATACATCTGAAATCTAAGTAAGTCTACTTCGAAAAATCAAGAGCTAAGAGGTTGATTACTATTTTTGAAAGATTGAAGACTGGGCTTCGTTTGTATCTTGTTTTTACCATGTACTTGATTAAAAAAACACCATACTTAAAAAATAAGAGGGAAGGAAATGGCATTGTGGATTAATGTTGGTAATACCTTGAACTAACTATGAGAAGAGCTGGTATGGAAGATGATGATGCAATTGTAAAGAACATGTTTCTCGAAGGACAAAAGGAAAATCTTTAAATACTGATTAAGCTTCAACATAGAGTACCAATGAGTGACCTATAGGTGAAAGTAAAGTTGGTTGAAAGTACCTTAAGGCTGAAAAACCCCATCCTACAACTTCAACAATCAAAGGACGGGGTTTGATTTGTAAAATTCTAGATTTGGCAGAGAAAGAGTCAAGTTGATGGGTTGCTATGGTCCTACCTAGACGTAATCAAATCCAACATTTAGCCCCGTACAATAGAAAGTGTCTACCTCAAATCAAGCACAATCCAAATGAAATCTAAGTTAGTCTACTCCAAAGAATCAAAATCTAAGTGGCTGATTGCTATTCGAAAAATCTTGAAGACTAGGCTTCATTTGTGTAATGTTTTTATCATTTACTTGATGGAAATAAACTTGTACTTAAAAAATATGAAGCTAGGAAATCGCACTGTGGATTAATATTGGTAATACCTTGAACTAACTATGAGAACAATAGGTATGGAATATGATGATGCATTTGTAAAGAAAATGTTTATCAAAGGGCTAAGGGAGAATCTCTAAATACCGATTAGGCTTCAACATAATGTACCAATGAGTGACTTATAGGTGAAAGTAAGGTTGGTTGAAAGTACCGTAAGGACAAAAAGACCCCATCCTACAACTTCAACAATCAAAGAACAGGGTTTGACATGTGAATTCTAGATTCGGCCAAGGAAGAGTCAAGGATATGGGCAGTTGTGGTCCTACCGAGATGTAATCAAATCAAACAATTAGTCCTGAACAATAGAAAATGTCCACCTTAAATCAGATACAATACATCTGAAATCTAGCTAAGTCTACTTCGAAGAATCAAGAGCTAAGAGGCTGATTGCTATTTGCGAAAGATTGAAGACCGGGCTTCGTTTGTATCATATTTTTACCATGTACTTGATCGGAAAAAAATCGTACTTAAAAAATAAGAAGCAAGGAAATGGCACCGTGGCTTATTGTTGGTAATACTTGAACTAATTATTAGAAGAGCATGTATGGAAGATGATGATGCATTTGTAAAGAACATGTTTATCAGACGACCAAGGGAAAATTTTTAAGTACCGATTAAGTTTCAATATAATGTACTAATGAGTGACCTATAGGTTTGACTTGTAAAATTCTAGATTCGGCCGAGAAAGAGTCAAGTTGACGGGTTGCTATGGTCCTACCTAGATGTAATCAAATATAACAATTAGTTCTGATCAATAGAAAATGTCTACCTCAAATCAACCACAATCCAACTGAAATCTAAGTAAGTCTACTTCCAAGAATCAAAAGCTAAGAGGCTGATTGCTATTTGTAAAAGATTGAAGACCGAGCTTCATTTGTATCTTTTTTTACCATATACTTGATGGAAAAACACTCGTACTTAAAAAATAAAAAGCAAAGAAATCTCACCGTGGATGAATATTGGTAATATCTTGAACTAACTATGAGAAATGTAGGTATGGAAAATGATGATGCATTTGTAAAGAACATGTTTATCGAAGGAATAAGGAAGAATCTCTAAATACCAATTAAGTTTCAACATAGGGTAACAATGAGTGATTTATAGTTGAAATTAAAGTTTGTTTAAGGTACCTTAAGGACGAAAAGACCCCATCCTACAACTTCAATAATCAAAGGACAGGTTTGACTTGTTAAATTCTAGATTCATCCGAGGAAGAGTCAAGTTGATGGGCAGCTGTGGTCTTATCTAGATGTAATCAAATCCAACATTTAGTCCTTGAAAAAAGAAAATGTCTACCTTAAATCAGCCACAGTCCATCTGAAATCTAAGTAAGTCTTCTTCAAAGAATTAAGAGCTAAGAGGGTGATTGCTATTTTCAAAAGATTGAAGACTAGGCTTCAGTTATATCATATTTTTACCATGTACTTGTTGGAAAAAACTCGTACTTAAAAAATAAGAAGCAAGGAAATGGCATCGCGGATTAATATTGGTAATACCTTGAACTAACTATGAGAAGAGCATGTATGGAAGATGATGATGCATTTGTAAAAAACATGTTTATCGAAGGGCTAAGGGAAAATTTCTAAATACGATTAAGCTTCATCATAATGTACCAATAAGTGACCTATAGGTGAAAGTAAAGTGGGTTGAAAGTACCTTAGGGCCAAAAAAGACCCCATCCTATAGCTTCAACAACCAGAGGACATGGTTTGACTTGTGAAATTCTAGATTCACTCGAGAAAGAGTCAAGTTTATGAGTTGCTATGGTCCTACCTAGACGTAATCAAATCACACATTTAGACCTAAACAATAGAATATGTCTACGTCAAATTAGCCACAATCCATTTGAAATCTAAGTAAGTCTACTTCAAAGAATCAAGAACTAAGAGGTTGGTTGCTATATGGAAAAGATTGAAGACTGGGCTTTGTTTGTATTATGTTTTTACCATGTACTTGGTGGGAATACACTCTTAATTAAAAAATAAGAAGCAAGTAAATCTCACCATGGCAATGAACTAACTATGAGAAGAGCAGGTATGGAAGAAGATGATGCATTTGTAATAAACATGATTATCGAAGGACTAAGGGAAAATCTCTAAATACGATAAAGCTTCATGCTAATGTACCTATGAGTGAGTTATAGGTGAATTTAATGTTGGTTTAAAGTACCTTAAGGCCGAAAAGACCCCATCCTACAACTTCAACAATCAAAGGTCTAGGTATTACTTGTGAAATTCTAGATTCGGCCAAGGAAGAGTTATGTTGATGGGTGGCTGGGTCCTACCTATACATAATCAAATCCAATATTTAGTCCTAAAAAATAGAAAATGTTTATCTCAAATTAGCTACAATCAGAATGAAATCTAATTAAGTCTACTTCAAAAAATTTAAGCTAAGAGCTTGATTGCTATTTGCAAAAGAACAAAGACCAGGCTTAGTTAGTATCATATTTTTACCATGTACATTATGGAAAAACACTTGTACTTAAAAAATAATAAACAGGGAAATCTCACCGTGGATGAATATAGGTTATATCATGAACTAACTATGAGAAGAGTAGGTTTGGAAAATTATGATGCATTTGTAAAGAAAAAGTTTATCAAAGGACTAAGGAAAAATCTCAAAATACCGATTAAGCTTCAATATAATGTACTAATGAGTCACTTATATGTGAAATTAAGGTTGGTTGAAAGTACATTAAGGCCAAAAAAGACCCCATCCTACAACTTCAACAATCAACGAACAGGGTTTGACATTTAAATTCTAGATTCGGCCGAGGAAGAGTCAAGTTGATGAGCGGTTGTGGTCCTACCTAGATGTAATCAAATCCAACATTTAGTCCTAAACAATAGAACATTTCCACCTTAAATCAGCAACAATACATCTAATTCTAAGTAAGTCTACTTCGAAGAATCAAGAGCTAAGAGGCTGATTGCTATCTACGAAAGATTGATGACCGGGCTTCATTTGTATCATGTTTTTACCATGTACTTGATGGGAAAAATCGTACTTAAAGAATAAGAATCAAGGAAATGGCACCGTGGATTAATATTGGTAATACCTTGAACTAACTATGAGAAGAGCAGGTATGGAAGATGATGATGCATTTGTAAAGAACATGTGTATCGAAGGACAAAAGGAAAATCTCTAAATACTGATTAAGCTTCAACATAATGTACCAATGAGTGACCTATAGGTGAAAGTAAAGTTGGTTGAAAGTACCTTAAGGCTGAAAACCCCATCCTACAACTTCAACAATCAAAGGACGGGGTTTGACTTGTAAAATTCTAAATTCGGCAGAGAAAGAGGCAAGTTGATCAGGTTCTATGGTCTTACCTAGAGGTAATCAAATCCAACATTTAGCCCTGAACAATAGAGAATGTCTACCTCAAATCAACCACAATCTAAATGAAATCTAAGTTAGTCTACCTCAAAGAATAAAAATCTAAGAGGCTGATTGCTATTCGCAAAAGCTTGAAGACTGGGCTTCATTTGTATCAGGTTTATACGATGTTCTTGATGGAAATAAACTCATACTTAAAAAATAAGAAGCAAGGAAATTGCACTGTGGATTAATATTGGTAATACCTTGAACTAACTATGAGGATACATGGTATGGAAGATGATGATGCATTTGTAAAGAACATGTTTATCGAAGGACTAAGGGAGAATCTCTAAATATCGATTAAGCTTCAACATAATGTACCAATGAGTGAGTTATAGGTGAATGTAAGGTTGGTTGAATGTATCTTAAGGTTGATAAAGACCTCATCCTACATCTTCAACAATTAAAGGACAGGATTTGACATGTAAAATTCTAGATTCAGCCGGGGAAGAGTCAAGTTGATGGGCAGTTGTGGTATTATCTAAACGTAATCAAAAATAATATTTATTCCTGAACAATAGAAAATTTCTACCTTAAATCAACCACAATCCATCTGAAATCTAAGTAAGTCTACTTTAATGAATCAAGAGCTAAGAGGCTGATTGCTATTTGCGAAAGATTGAAGACCGGGCTTCGTTTGTATCATGTTTTTACCATGTATTTGATGGGAAAAAATTGTATTTAAAAATAATAAGCAAGGAAATGACACCATGGATTAATGTTAATCATACCTTGAACTAACTATTAGAAGAGCAGGTATGGAAGATGATGATGCATTTGTAAAGAAAATGTTTATCAAAGGACTAAGGGAAAATCTCTAAATACCGATTAAGTTTCAACATAATGTACTAATGAGTGACTTATAAGTGAAAGTAATGTTGGTTGAAAGTACCTTCAGGATGAAAAAACCCCATCCTAAAACTTTAACAATCAAAGGACGGGGTTTGACTTGTAAAATTTTAGATTCGGCCGAGAAAGAGTCAAGTTGATGGGTTGCTATGGTCCTAACCAGATGTAGTCAAATCCAACATTTAGCCCTGACAAATATAAAATGTCTTCCTCAAATCAACCACAATCTAACTGAAATCTAAGTAAGTATACATCAAAGAATCAAAAGCTAAGAGGTTGGTTGCTATTTGTAAAAGATTGAAGACCGAGCTTCATTTGTATCATTTTTTACCATATACTTGATGGAAAAAATCATACTTAAAAAATAAGAAGAAAAGAAATCTCACAGTGGATGAATATTGGTAATATATTGAACTAACTATGAGAAAAGTAGGTATGGAAAATGATGATGCATTTTTAAAGAACATGTTTACCAAAGGAATAAGGAAAAATCTCTAAATACCAATTAAGGTTCAACATAGTGTAACAATGAGTGATTTATAGTTGAAATTAAGGTTTGTTTAAGGTACCTTAAGGCCGAAAACACCCCATCCTACAACTACAATAATCAAAGGACATGTTTGACTTGTGAAATTCTAGATTCATCCGAGAAAGAGTCAAGTTGATGGACGGCTGTGGTCTTATCTAGACGTAATCAAATCCAACATTTTGTCCTGGACAATAGAAAATGTCTACCTTAAATCAGCCACAATCCATCTGAAATCTAAGTAAGTCTACTTCAAAGGATCAAGAGCTAAGAGGCTGATTAGTATTTGCGAAATATAGAAGATATGGCTTCATTTGTATCTTGTTTTTACCATGTACTTGATGGGAAAAACTTACTTAAAAAATAAGAAGCAAGGAAATCATACCGTTGATTAAGATTGGTAATACCTTGAATTAACTATGAGAAGAGAAAATATGGAAGATGATGATGCATTTGTGAAGAACATGTTTATCAAAGGACTAAGGGAGAATCTATAAATACCGATTAAGCTTCAACATAATGTACTAATGAGTGACTTATTGGTGAAAGTAAGGTTGGTTGAAAGTACCATAAGGCCGAAAAAGTCCCCATCCAACAACTTCAACAATCAAAGGATATGGTTTAACTTGTGAAATTCTAGATTCGGCCAAAAAAGAGTGAAATTGATGGGTGGCTATGGTCTTACCTAGATGTAATCAAATCCAACATTTAATCCTAAACAATAGAAAATTTCTACCTTTAATTAGCCACAATCCATCTGAAACTTAAGTGAGTCTACTTCAAAGAATAAAGAGCTAAGAGGCTAATTTCTATTTGTGAAAGATTGAAGACCGGGCTTTGTCTCTATTATTTTTTTCATGTACTTAATTGAGAAACACTTGTACTTAAAAAATAAGAGGCAGGGAAATTGCACCATGGATTAATATTGGTAATACCTTGAATTAACTATGAAAATAGCAGGTCTAGAAGATGATGATGCATTTGTAAAGAACACGTATATCGAAGGACTATGGGAGAATCTCTAAATAAAAATTATGCTTCAACATAATGTACCAATGGGTGACTTATAGGTGAAAGTAAGGGTGGTTGATAGTACCTCAAGGCCGAAAAAGACCCCATCCAACAGCTTTAACAATCAAAGGATAAGGTTTAACTTGTGAAATTCTAGATTTGGCCGAGAAAGAGTTAAGTTGATGGGTGGCTATGGTCCTACGAAGGCTTAATCAAGTCCAACATTTAGTCTTGAACAATAGAAAATGTTTAACATAAATCAGCCACAATACAACTGAAATCTAAGTAAGTCTACTTTAAAGAATCAAAATCAAAGAGGCTGATTGCTATTCGCAAAACTTGAAGACCGGGCTTCATTTGTATCATGTTTTTACCATTTACTTGATGGAAATAAACTTGTACTTAAAAATAAGAAGTAAGGAAATTGCACTGTGGATTAATATTGGTAAGACCTTGAATAACTATGAGAATGACGGGTTTGGAAAATGATGATGCATTTGTAAAGAACACATTTATCGAAGGACTAAGGGAGAATCTCTAAATACTGATTAGGCTTGAAAATAATGTGCCAATGAGTGACTTGTGGGTGAAATTAAGGTTGGTTGAAAATACCTCAAGGCCTAAAAAGACCCCATCCAACAGCTTCAACAATCAAAGGATAAGGTTTGACTTGTGAAATTCTAGATTTGGCCGAGAAATGGTCAAGTTGATGGGTGGCTATGGTCCTACGAAGACTTAATCAAGTCCAACATTTAGTCTTGAATAATAGAAAATGTTTAACTCAAATCAGCCACAATACAACTGAAATCTAGGTAAGTCTACTTTAAATAATCAAAATCAAAGAGGCTGATTGCTATTCGCAAAACTTGAAGATCGGGCTTCATTTTTATCATGTTTTTACCATTTACTTGATGGAAATAAACTCGTACTTAAAAATAAGAAGTAAGGAAATCGCACTGGGGATTAATACTGGTAAGACCTTGAATAACTATGAGAATGACGGGTTTGGAAAATAATGATGCATTTGTAAAGAACACACTTATCGAAGGACTAAGGGAGAATCTCTAAATACTGATTAGGCTTCAACATAATATGACTAATGGGTGAAATTAAGGTTGGTTGAAAATACCTCAAGGCCGAAAAAGACCCCATCCAACAGCTTCAACAATCAAAGGATAAGGTTTAACTTGTGAAATTCTAGATTTGGCTGAGAAAGAGTCAAGTTGGTGGGTGGCTATGGTCCTACGAAGACTTATTCAAGTCCAACATTTAGTCTTGAATAATAGAAAATGTTTAACTCAAATCAGCCACAATGCAACTGAAATCTAATTAAGTCTAGTTCAAAGAATCAAAATTGAAGAGGCTGATTGCTATTCGCAAAACTTGAAGACCAGACTTCATTTTATCATGTTTTTACCATGTAATTGAATGAAATAAACTCATACTTAAAAATAAGAAGCAAGGAAATCGCAGTGTGGATTAATATTGGTAATACCTTGGACTAACTATGAGAACACCAGGTATGGAAAATGATGATGCATTTGTGAAGAACATGTTTATCGAAGGACTAAGGGAGAATATCGAAATACCATTTAAGGTTCAACATAATGTACCAATAAGTGACGTATAGGTGAAAGTAAGGTCGGTTGAAAGTATCTTAAGGTCGATTAAGACCCCATCCTATAGCTTCAACAATCAAATGATTGGGTTTAACTTGTGAAATTTTAGATTTGACCGCGGAAGAGTAAAGTTGATGGATGGCTATGGTCCTACCTAGAAATAATGAAATCCAACATTTAGTACTGAACAATAGAAAATGTCTACCTCAAATAAGCCACAATAAAACTGAAATCTAAGTAAGCCTTCTTTAAAGAATCAAAATCAAAGAGGTTGATTGCTATTCGTAAAACCTTAAAGATCAGGCTTCATTTGTATCATGTCTTTACCATGTACTTGATGGAAATAAACTCGTACTTAAAAAATAAGAAGCAAGGACATCGCACTGTGGATTAATATTGGTAAGACCTTGAAGTAATTATGAGAATGACAGGTTTGGAAAATGATGATGCATTTGTAAAGAACACGTATATCGAAGGACTAAGGGAGAATCTCTAAATACTGATTAGGCTTCAACATAATGTACCAATGAGTGACTTATGGGTGAAAGTAAGGTTGGTTGAATGTACCTCAAGGCCGAAAAAGACCCCATCCAACAGCTTTAACAATCAAAGGATAAGGTTTAACTTGTGAAATTCTAGATTTGGCCGAGAAAGAGTTAAGTTGATGGGTGGCTATGGTCCTACGAAGGCTTAATCAAGTCCAACATTTAGTCTTGAACAATAGAAAATGTTTAACATAAATCAGCCACAATACAACTGAAATCTAAGTAAGTCTACTTTAAAGAATCAAAATCAAAGAGGCTGATTGCTATTCGCAAAACTTGAAGACCGGGCTTCATTTGTATCATGTTTTTACCATTTACTTGATGGAAATAAACTTGTACTTAAAAATAAGAAGTAAGGAAATTGCACTGTGGATTAATATTGGTAAGACCTTGAATAACTATGAGAATGACGGGTTTGGAAAATGATGATGCATTTGTAAAGAACACATTTATCGAAGGACTAAGGGAGAATCTCTAAATACTGATTAGGCTTGAAAATAATGTGCCAATGAGTGACTTGTGGGTGAAATTAAGGTTGGTTGAAAATACCTCAAGGCCTAAAAAGACCCCATCCAACAGCTTCAACAATCAAAGGATAAGGTTTGACTTGTGAAATTCTAGATTTGGCCGAGAAATGGTCAAGTTGATGGGTGGCTATGGTCCTACGAAGACTTAATCAAGTCCAACATTTAGTCTTGAATAATAGAAAATGTTTAACTCAAATCAGCCACAATACAACTGAAATCTAGGTAAGTCTACTTTAAATAATCAAAATCAAAGAGGCTGATTGCTATTCGCAAAACTTGAAGATCGGGCTTCATTTTTATCATGTTTTTACCATTTACTTGATGGAAATAAACTCGTACTTAAAAATAAGAAGTAAGGAAATCGCACTGGGGATTAATACTGGTAAGACCTTGAATAACTATGAGAATGACGGGTTTGGAAAATAATGATGCATTTGTAAAGAACACACTTATCGAAGGACTAAGGGAGAATCTCTAAATACTGATTAGGCTTCAACATAATATGACTAATGGGTGAAATTAAGGTTGGTTGAAAATACCTCAAGGCCGAAAAAGACCCCATCCAACAGCTTCAACAATCAAAGGATAAGGTTTAACTTGTGAAATTCTAGATTTGGCTGAGAAAGAGTCAAGTTGATGGATGGCTATGGTCCTACGAAGGCTTAATCAAGTCCAATATTTAGTCTTGAATAATAGAAAATGTTTAACTCAAATCAGCCACAATGCAACTGAAATCTAAGTAAGTCTACTTCAAAGAATCAAAATCGAAGAGGCTGATTGCTATTCGCAAAACTTGAAGACCAGGCTTCATTTGTATCATTTTTTTACCACTTAATTGATTGAAATAAACTCGTACTTAAAAATAAGAAGCAAGGAAATCGCACTGTGGATTAATATTGGTAATACCTTGGACTAACTATGAGAACACCAGGTATGGAAAATGATGATGAATTTTTGAAGAACATGTTTATCGAAGGACTAAGGAATAATCTCGAAATACCATTTAAGGTTCAACATAATGTACCAATAAGTGACGTATAGGTGAAAGTAAGGTTGGTTGAAAGTATCTTAAGGTCGATAAAGACCCCATCCTGTAGCTTCAACAATCAAATGATTGGGTTTAACTTGTGAAATTCTAGATTTGACCGAGGAAGAGTAAAGTTGATGGGTGGCTATGGTCCTACCTAGAAATAATCAAATCCAACATTTAGTACTGAACAATAGAAAATGTCTACCTCAAATAAGCCACAATCCAACTGAAATCTAAGTAAGCCTTCTTCAAATAATTAAAATCTAAGAGGTTGATTGCTATTCGTAAAACCTTAAAGACCGGGCTTCATTTATATTATGTTTTTACAATGAACTTGATGGAAATAAACTCCTACTTAAAAAATAAGAAGCAAGGAAATCGCACTGTGGATTAATATTGGTAAGACATTGAACTAACTATGAGAAGAGCAAGTATGGAAGATGATGATGCATTTGTGAAGAACATGATTATCGAAGGACTAAGGGAGAATTTCTAAATACTAATTAAGCTTCAACATAATGTACCAATGAGTGAATTACAGGTGAAAGTTAGGTTGGTTGAAAGTATCTTAAGGTCGATAAAGACCCCTTCCTAAAGCTTCAACAATTAAAGGACAGGGTTTAACTTGTGAAATTCCATATTCGGCTAAGGAAGAGTCAAGTTGATGGGTGGCTATGGTCCTACCTAGCGGTAATCAAATCCAACTTTTAATCATAAAAAATAGAAAATGCCTACCTCAAATCAGCCACAATCCAACTTAAATCTAAGTAAGGCTTCTTCAAAGAATCAAAAGCTAAGAGGCTGATTGCTATTTGCAAAAGATTAAAGACCGGGCTTCATTTGTATCATGTTTTTACCATGCACTTGAGAAGAGGACGTATGGAAGATGATGATACCTTGAACTAATTATAAGAAGAGGAGGTATGGAAGATAATGATACATTTGTATAGAACATGTTTATCAAAGAAATAAGGGAAAATCTCTAAAAATCGATTAAGCTACAACATAATGTACCAATGAGTGACTTATATGTGAAAGTAAGGTTGGTTTAAAGTAGCTTAAGGCCGAAAAGACCCCATCCTACAACTTCAACAATCAAAGGACAGGGTTTGACTTATGAAATTCTAGCTTCGGCCGAGAAAAAGTCAAGTTGATGCGTGGCTATGGTCCTACCTAGACGTAATCAAATCAAATATTTGGTTTTGAAAAATATAAATATTCTACCTCAAATCGGCCACAATCGAACTTAAATCTAAGTCTTCTTCGAGGAATCAAAAGCTAAGAGGCTGATTGCTATTTGCAAAAGATTGAAGACCGAGCATCATTTGTATCATGTTTTTACCATATACTTGATGGAAAAAAACTTGTACTTAAAAAATAAGAAACAAGCAAATCGCACTGTGGATTAATATTGGTAATGCCTTGAACTAGCTATGAGAAGAGCGGGTATGGAAGATGATGATGCATTTGTGAAGAACATGTTTATCGAAGGACTAAGGGAGACATTCTAAATACCTATTAAGCTTCAACATAATGTACCAATGAGTGAATATTTGTGAAAGTAAGGATGATTGAAAGTATCTTAAGGTCGATAAAGTCCCCATCCTAAAGCTTCAACAATTAAAGGACAGGGTTTGACTTGTGTAATTCTAGATTCGGCCGAGGAAGAGTCAAGTTGATGGGTGGCTATGGTCCTATCTAGATGTAATCAAATCCAACATTTAAACCAAAACAATAGAAAATGTCTACCTCAAATCAACCACAATCCAACTTAAATTTAAGTAAGGCTTCTTCAAAAAATCAAAAGCTAAGAGGCTGATTGCTATTTGCAAAAGATTAAAGACTGGGCTTCATCTTTATCATGTTTTTACCATGTACTAAAGAAGAGGAGGTATGGAATATGATGATGCCTTGAACTAACTATGAGAAGAGGAGGTATGAAAGATGATGATGCATTTGTATAGAACATGTTTATCAAAGGAATAAGGGAAAATCTCTAAATATCTATTAAACTTCAACATAATGTACCAATAATTGACTTATAGGTGAAAGTAAGGTTGGTTTAAAGTAGCTTAAGGACAAAAAAGACCCCATCCTACAACTTCAACAATCAAATGATAGGGTTTAACTTATGAAATTCTAGATTTGGCCGAGAAAGAGTCAAGTTGATCGGTGGATATTGTCCTACCTAGACGTAATCAAATAAAATATTTAGTCATGAACAATATAAAATGTCTACCTCAAATCAGCCACAATCCTACTTAAATCTAAGTAAGTTTTCTTCGAAGTATCAAAAGCTAAGGCTAATTGCTATTTGCAAAAGATTGAAGACCGGGCTCCATTTGTATAATGTTCTTTCCATATATTTGATGGAAAAACACTTGTACTTTAAAAATAATAAGCAAGCAAATCGCATTGTGGATTAATATTGGTAATTCGTTGAACTAACCATGAGTAGATGGGGTGTGGAAGATGATGATGCATTTGTATAGAACACGTTTATCAAAAGAATAAGGGAAAATCTTTAAATACTGATTAATATTCAACATAATGTACCAATGAGTGACTTATAGGTGAAATTAAGGTTGGTTTAAAGTACCTTAAGGCCGAAAAAGTCCCCATCCTACAACTTCAACAATCAAAGGACAGGGTTTGACTTGTTAAATTCTAGATTCGGCCGTGAAAGAGTCAAGTTGATGGGTGGCTATGGTCCTACCTAGAAGTAATAAAATCCAACATTCAGTTCTGAACAATAGAAAATGTCTACCTCAAATCAGCCACAATCCAACTAGAATATAAGTAAGTCTCCTTCAAAGAATCAAAAGCGAAGAGGTTGATTGCTATTTGCAAAATATTGAAGGACGGGCTTGATGAGACGTCAAATGCATGTATTTTTCGAAGCATTTTACATCTCTTTTGTTATCTTTTTTTTGGAAGATTGTTAGATTTAGGTAGGTTTACATCATAAGGGGTTTAGATAAATGTTTTCGGATTTCGTATATAAATCCTTCATTTTTCAACCTAATTTGAGTCTAATGAATTTTTTGTCCTTACGAGCATCTAGATTCCTTTTTCGGAGCTTAATTTGTAGATTTCTCGTAATGACTATGGAGTATTTTATCGAAGGCCATTTGCAATGATGGTAGGAGATTGAAGGCCACGAGTCAAAACGTGGTAGAAGATAAAAGGGTCGGAGAAGGAAGATAAAGAAGCAGATGAATTATGATTCGGACGTTATAACCAAGTTCTGGGAAAAATCTAAGAATAACCAACCTCTGAAGGTGGGGCCATTGGATTCATCTTCTCAAGCACTATAAAATTGACTACAAGAACTCTCAAAATGGATTAACTGTTCACCCGTAGTGACCGACGCGAAGACCGGGCGCTCAACCACGCACCCATGCGCCCCAAGGTGCCAAAGAAAACAGCCCTCGGAGTGAAAATTGCATGGTAAGCACCTTATCTCATGCACCCACGCAGCCTCCCGCGTGCCAGCGCCCCAGCGCATGCGCCAGCTTCCCCGTGCGCCCGCGTCCCTGCGCGATCTTGGCGCCCAGCGCGCCCGCGCAACCTCACGATCTCTGCACCTTGTGCACCCACGCCATGCCTCCACGCTTGCGCTGTAGTCCTCGCGTCAGCTCCACCCCGGTGATCCAGTTTTATGCGGGCCAGCGCGCCTGGCACATGCATCCAGCGCCCGGAACACCTTTTTGACCATTCTTCTCACTAACTTTTGTACTATAAATATCCCTTATCTTATCTTCATTCCAAATTTTCTCTTGGCCAAAAATCCTCCTCTTAAAACCCTAGTTCTTCATTTCTCTTCTTTTTTTCTCTCTTTTTTTATGTATGAATTTGTATATGAATGTTAGTATGATTTGTGTTAGTTAAACTTATCACTTGGGAGCAATTGTTTGAAGCTTCCAAAACTATGTAGTAAGACTCTATTTTCTCTCTTTCATGAGCATTTCTTGTGAAGTATTTATTATGCTATGAATATTGTGATTTACTTCATTTATGTTATGAGTTGTTTGAGAATATGAAATGTTTGTATGATTAAGTGCTAGAAGTGTCAGGAAAGTGTACAATTTCTTCTCACCTTTGGCATGAAAATCCAAGAACATGGAATTAGAACTTCTTGTGGGTAAATGATGTTAATGTTGCTAGATGAGTATGTTAATGTTGTTTGTTCTCATATTTATCCCAAGGTAGCAATGAAAGATTTTATCTTGAATGGTGTTTGTTCTAGGTTTAGTCTAATAAATGCTTTATTTTGTTAAATGGCTAGGCATTTGGTAGAATGCTTGTAGTTGTTATCAAATTTATGATAAACATATGTGGATCAATATATAGATTGAACTCATAAGTTCACTCATATAGGTCGGTATATAAACTAATGGGTCAATATATGAGCTGAAACCTGCGAGAACATGGAAAATAATCTTAGTCTATACATACCCTGGACTAACCTAAAGATTATCGGAAAAACAGAGCACGTGGAAAATAATAATAGCAGTACTACTGATATTCTGAATAATCAAGTGTTCTATTTATATTATTCAATACAAAATAAGACCTACAGCTAGAACTTAACCAATACGTATATGAGGGTAGGATAGTGCATCAAACTTCACTTGTCCGCATATTACTTTCGGAATACCTGCATTAGAAAAAACTTTGTTTACCTGTTCTTTGCTGGACTATTTAAGGGAAGATCTGCAATTCCATTTGCTTCTCTAAATATGTGTGCTAAAGTGTACTCAAATTGTTTTAGAAGCTGCCATATTGTTCTCATATATTGGAGTCATTTTAATGGTATCTTGTATTGCTTCTTTATCATCTTGACCAGTATTTCGGAGTCACTTTCTATCTCAATTTCACAGATTTGATATTCTTGTGTGAATTGTAGTCCATGCCTCAAAGCCAAAGATTTAGCCTGCAAAGTGGTGTAAAAATGATGTTCTTGGCTAAAGCAACAATAACATTACCCGTGTGATCTCTGATGATGCATCCAATCCCTGCATTGCCATTTTTCAAGCAAGAACCATCAGTATTCAGCTTATAGATAGATGGAAATGTCCATTTAATTATTCTAATTGTTTTTTGAATCTCCTTCTTTCTAATATAGAAGTTTTGGGTAAGTGTGTGTCAAATCCCATTTAAAATCCAAATTGAAAGCAATCAGAGTGTCATTAATTTGGTGCAAAATCTTCTTGATTAGGATACTCGTATATGTGCATCTAGCACACCATAGTGACCAAACAACCACACAAGGTATAATCCTAACAATTTTTTAGAATACAACATCAATAGAATCAAGGTTCTAGTAGTAAAAATATTTATCTCATAAGTACTGAAATGCATTGATGTTCAGACTGAAAACAGTATCGATTGTATTCAAGATATGTTGAACAAATCCACATTGGTTAAATTTATGATGTATTGACTCAGAATCATTGAAACAAAAGTAACACGTTGAAGGTAGATGAAACTGAAAGTCTTCTCATACATCTGGGTAAGCTATTAACCTGTGAAGTAGTTTCCAGTTCATATAGCTTTTTTTTGGGAATTAAGTTAGACCATGAGTATTTAAATGAAGGTATCTTTATTTTCTTTGGTCATATTAATTCATAAGCTGGTTTCAATGTGAATAGACCAGTTTGTGTTAATTTCCAAATTAGTTTATCTTTGATTATGTTATCAGGAAAAAAGTGTTCTGAATTGGTTAATGTAACATGATTTTTTTAGTTAAGAATTCAACTACTGAGATGTCTGAATATGGAGGATCTGATGTGTGAGTTAAATGATCAATTAATGGTCTAACCTCCGTCTAGCTTGCAAGCCAGAAGGAGACTGATTCACTGCCAATTTGAATTTAAGAATTATATAATGCTAATTGTTGAATCTCTCTAATTTTTCCATGTTTTTGAGATTTTATGTGTGTCAGACATAGACCACATTATTTGAGCATTCCCCTGTTGAAACTTCCACCATAGTTTAACTGAGAATCTTTTAGTTAAAATGCTTAAATTCTTAAAACTTTAGCCATTCTCATCAGTTGGATAACATAGTTTAGGATATGATTTCCAAGTTTTTTTTCTTCTGTTGATCACTTTCAGGATTAGATTCAGAGGTCCAAAAGAACCTTGCAAGGTTTTTATGAATCTGATTTATTATGTATTTAGTTGGCTGCAGTACATATATTAAATTGATTGGCAGTGTAGCCAAAACATGTCTTATTAGTACTGCTTTAAATGGATTGACATTGTAGCCAAAACATGGGTTATGAGTCTAATTTTTCACCCCTACTATAAACAAAAGAGATTAATTCCAATCTTTTAAACAAATCATAATTGTCAAAACCCTAAAAAAAATTATAAATAAACATCCCTAATGAATTTGAGATTGTAGTAATTTTCTCTATTAAAAATGAGTAGGTTTCCTGACAGACGGTCTGTCCATAAGATTTATGGATAGACTACTTATTTTTTACCTTATACACTGCATTTATACAGGGGAATATTCTCTTTTCCATTTTTTTAAATTTTTTTTTGTTTTTAAAACAAGGGTATAATAGTCAATTAAAAATTTTTGGTCAAATTCAGGTTCTCAGAGTTAGATTGGTACTTTCGAGCAAATAATAGTGATATAATTGCACTTTCAGATTTTACATGATTATATTGACACTTTCGACCAAAATATAGGGTCATTTAAGCACTTAACTCAATAATTTTTAATATGGTGTATTTTTATATTTTCATATTCAAGTATGTATTATTACTTGATTTAACTTTTAAAATAAAATATTTAAATTTTATAAACAGTTACAACATTTAAGGTAAAAACCAGCATGGACTGTCCATAAACTTATGGAAAAACCTCTTTTCCCGAGACATTCTCTTTAAAGAATTGTTGGAAGTCGAACACTTTTTAGTAGAAATTGAAGAATGAGGGAAATATGAGAATTAATTTTTTATTAAAAAATGAATATTGCGATATAATTCGATGCATTCAATTGCAATTGCATTAAATTTTCATTCCTATTTTTTTTCCTACAAATATAGGGAAGCAAATCTTCTCTCATCAAGTTTCTATTTCAAAAGAATGGGATAGAAATATTATTGGAATTGATAAATCATGCAAATTTCGTATAATGAATGAAAATCCTAGAGAAGCCGATGGACTTCCTCTAACACTATCCTTTGTATACAGTAAGAAGTTAGAATAAGCGGTGGGGCCCACAAAATTCTTGAATCTTTGAAGCCTTTGTGTAGACGCATCTGGCCTTAAAGTGATAAGGTGCCACCGGCCCACGGCAACCAAACTAACTACTCCCTCCGTTCAGCTATCATTGGCACACTTTCCATTTAAAGATGTTCAACTAAGTTTGGCACATTCCAAATATA
>JAULKM010119656.1:0-21251 GCA_032355605.1 Rubia tinctorum | reverse complement strand
TTCAATGCCTCATTCAGAGAAAAAAATCATATTTTGAGACCTTGAGTAGTGTTAAGGTTCCTAGTGCTTATTCGTCCAACATTAGTTCTTGTGTTTCTTTGAATGAGTTGAAGTTGGTCGGTATGAATCCAATGACTGCCATAACTTGATTCAAGAATTAATTTCCATTTCCATAAGGTCATCACTCCCCCCCCCCTTATGTTAGATTGTGCATTACGAAGCTTTATTTTTTTCATGAGTATTTATGCTAAAAGCATTAGTGTTGCCAAACTTGACTGATTGCTAGCGATGATTGTGGAAGTTTTGTACCGTATGGAGATGTATTTTCCTCCCTCATTCATTGACATAATGATTCATTTTATTTTTCATTTGGTGAGGGAGATTAAGCTATGTGGTCATATATTCCTGAGATGCGTGTACCCTTTTGAGCAGTATATGAAAATTAAGTATTTCGTGAAAATCAGGTATAGGCCAAATGCAAGTATTGTGCAGCGTTATGTGGCAGAGGAGGTGATTGATTTTTGTACTGATTATTTGAAAGAGGTTGATTCCATGGGTATTCCAAGATCTAGACATGAGGGCGGGCAAGAGGGTCAAGGGGTAAGACAATGAAAGTTATTGAGCCCGACTGCAGAAGATTTAAATGTTGCGCAACTTTATGTTTTTCGAAACCAAGAGGATTTTGTCCCCTACATTGAGATCCACATGGATGAACAAAGAATAGGTAGTTTTCAATGAAGCTCAAGTTCTACGAATTCACACTTCTACATTTCATAATTAGCTACGATCTCAGGCGGAGGTTGGGTCTCATCCTGAAACTATTAAGTGGTTATCCAGAAGACCTTTTGGTACAGTGCTTTCCTACCAGGGTTACGACATCAATGATTTTATTTTTTCCCCTAAATTGGTGGATAATAAGGGAGAATCACAGAACACTGATGTTATACTCGTCTCAGAGGCGTTACGTGTAGGAGGTGGGTGTGATAGCAATCCCATTTACGCTAGCGCTTATTACTTTGAGAATGTCTTAGAAATTTGAGAGCTTGATTATGTTACTTTCTGTGTTCCCATATTTAAATGTCAATGAGTCGATGTACACGGTGGTCAAAAAATTGAGCCAATAGGATTCACACTAGTAGATAGAAGTCGAATTGGTTGGAGAGATGATCTGTTCATATTGCACATGATGTACATGGTGGTCAAAGAACTGATCCAATAGGATTCACACTAGTAGATAGAAGTCGGATTGGTTGGAGAGATGATCTGTTCATATTGGCGGCACAAGCCCATCAAGTTTTCTATTTTAGAGATCCCATAGACCCTAGATGGGAGATTGTTGTTGAAGGTAAAAGAGCGTTCGTTGAGGAATTTGAACGAGAATATTTTGTTGGTTTTGGGAAAAATGGTGTGATGGGGAACAACGATGATGACATTGTGCTCAAAGAAGATGACTCGACATTTTCTACTTATTTGGGTCACATGGATCATGAGGAAGGAATTTGGGTTGATGTCCGGGGTAAGATTAAGAAGAAAATAAGGGTTAAGAAGAAGAAGCAAACAAGGAGAAAAAGAAAGGTAATGTAGTGGCTTATAGTAACTTTATTGTGTATTTGGACAATCGGTCTAGGGTGTGTTTTGATCTTGGAACTTCCTCAGATCCTACGGTTATTTTCTTGTTTTTGTTCTTTTGGCTGGGCAAATCATCAAAAAGTGATTTTTTTTAATCTTGGAACTTCCTCAGATCCTACGATTATTTTCTTATTTTTGTTTTTTTTGATAGCACACTAACAGTGTGTTGACTAGGAAAGAATTGAAATCCAATACTAAAACTCATATTATGGTTCAACTTAGAACTAAAATTCTATAAAATACTACAATCCATCAATCAAAAATAGTTGTTGTTAATGCTTACTTAAACAATACTAAGAAGCATCCATCTCCGTGTCTTAGAAAATTTAATTGAATTAAATGGAAGAAGCTCTCGATGAGAGGAATCGCGACGTGGATGCAAATTGACGTTCAAATGCACGTTGCCGACTCTCTAACTTCTAAACCCACTCCCGTAGTTGGCAAAGCTCACTCCTCATCCACTTGTACAAAAGTTTTGAACCTTCTAATGAATATCGGGTCCAATTCCTCTGTATCAAAAAATGATAATATTTTAGATAATATCTACTTCAAATAACAAATAACTATTTAATGATTAATATTGTAACCTTATTCTTCAATCCTCGACCTCTTCCTTTGGTCAATGACATCTTGACTTTTGTAACACCATTTGTGGTCGATGAGGACCCACTTCTTCTTCAAAAAATATTGTTTTTCAAACCACTTCATCGGCTTCTCCTCACCATGGAACGTCATCCCGGGCATGCTCTTCAAAATCAAAGTCATCAAACTCCCACAGGGAGACTTTTGATTATCTTTTTCGAAGACATAATCTACATCATGTGTTTAAAGATTACAGTCCTGGTATTGATTTTCCTACCATCAATAATACAATAGACATCATAAGAGTGGTATATGTTGGTTTAGTGAGGTGGCCTTTTACGGGTACTAGAGCCCTAGTAGCTATCATCTCATACACAATTCGTTGATCGATACTAAGGTGGTCTAGTTTAAAGGACTCCGGCCTCCCTAGATCGTGTGCATTTCTCTGAAAATACCTAACACTACACTCAAATGGGTGAACATTCGGGTAGTCGATATCTAGAGGTCATTTCTCTCTGTGATACATATCATCTAAAGAACCATTAGCGACCAAGGGATACACATCATCCGCACTCTAATAAGGGCAATCTAGAAGCCTATTAATTTCCCACAGACTTATATCGATGGTAAACTCGTTAACCCTAGTTTTGTAAATCCCACCTTCAATCTCATGCAAATTTCTATAAAATTGACAAATCTTGTCAAAATAGGACTGTTCATTCAAAGTCAATAGTCAGAGAACATGTTGCTCTGAAAAAAAATGACCGGGTCGGCTAAGCATATGCTATGATACAAATTTAGATCAATGATATAGCAATCTAATAATTTTCCAACATCACGCAATTCATTATATCAAACTTGGGCGGGAAGTGGTACAAACCTAGCCGCTTCGTACAAGGGATTAGAAGAACAAGCATTCCTTGATCGAGAAGTTGACCCATGTCACTTGCTAGTTCTGGTGTTGGATTAGGACATTGTCAGTTGCTCCTTACGCTTAAAATTATGTTTGAAATTGGATGACTTTTCTCATTCCAACGCCGGAAGTACATTTAGGTTTTCTAATTTTGGGGGTTTTGGAGATTTTAATCGTTTTTTAATATAGAAAGGGGTAGTTCCGAGCTCGTTACTTCGTCTGAACTTCATACGGTATATCCGATTTGAAGTTCCAAACCTGGAACCCTGTTTGGGGATTTTTTACATGGGGATGAATTTGAGTTCCGAATGAGGAACTAGAAAATGTATAGAAAAAAATTAGATGCATCTTTTGAAAAAATGAGAACAGAAAGTGCCAAAGAGGTCGGAACTACACTCTCCAAACTCGTAACTATTGTAATTGGCTCTTCTGTTTCAGTGCTAGACCATGTTCTTAGTTAGTAACATGTTCTAGACCATTTTTTAATAGAGAAGACTACCTTTCGAGTCCGGAAGTGGTTTGGAATCAAAGTTCATTTTTAAAAATAATGACAATACTTCAATGGCAGCCTATCTATTGATTGATGGTTTGTCAAACAAGTGTAATCAATGATTGGGTTTACAAATTTTCAATCAAATGCCATACCTCGAATTGCACTTCAATTAAATAGCAAAAATAAATACACATCATCTAAAAAATATTTTTTTGTCAAAAGCTTGGTGATAACCATAAATCCAAATTGACATGGTTTCAAATTCACCCGATTACCACCCATAAAATTTATAATTCATAATCATAAGTGCACAATAGCATTTCATGGTTCATCGGCTTCATCAACAAACATTTCATTAATTTCAGGGTCAGTCTCCACATCTTCTGCTTCCTCCTCCTCTTCGTCTTCATTGCACTCCTCTTCATCTTTATTAACCAACTCCTCCACTTTATCTTCATCATCGTAAAACACTGGCTTGAAGCTCGGTATGTTCTCGTCATAGGCGGGGCCGTCCGTATAGAGCGACAAACTTGGCACAGCTAGCTTCCACCACTACCACATCTGTGTTCGCTGCACTGATGTCCACGCATAGACAATTTATGTATCTGCTAATTGTTTTCTTCATGCCACCTCACAAATAACTACCGGCACCTACAACACCAAAAATTAAAAATTATGCACAATTGATAAACTATTTAAGGAAAAAATACACTTAATTCAAACTAAAACTCACGAGAAGAAGAGGCATCGCTCCTTTGCATCGATGAATCCATCTCTCTTGTCTATTTTAGCCTTCTCTCCAGGGACGACAATTTTCGCATATTTTATATCGAACCCCAAGCACAAGTGTTTGTGCTCAAACTAAGTGCAGTCATAATAATCTAGTTGCATAGGTCTATCTTGAGGGAAAACTCCCCATTTTCTTAGCATCGCCCTGATCAATCCCTCATGGGGGAGATCCTTCTTCATCCCAGCCGCAACCTTTAGCATGTGATTCAGTATTGTATATCCAGGGTTCATCTTAAACCCTTCCATGACACAATAAAATAGCATCAGATTTCCTATAGTCAGCTCGTAGGCATAACCCCCAGACGGCAGTATGGTCATGTATATCCGCTCGTACACTAGCCTTTGTTCTACACTAAGTACACCTACATCCTACTTTTCAGCTTAACCCAGTGGTGAACCCTCCCTATAAAAATATTTTTTAGGCCATTGCCACGGGGCATAATGTCGTGTACTCAGTAACACAAGGCCAATGTTGTTGGAAAATTTCCAAAGGGCCTTGAACATATTCAGGCTAACCAGTGGTGGGGTTAATTTAGTTACAACACACAACCTTGTTGATCATGAATTTAGTAACCAGGATCAATACACTATTAACCTTAGTCATGGTACAAAGGTTGTTTTTACTCTGACCTAGGTTTGCGTAAAATTTAACTACCTCATCATGGTACACTGGTTCGGATAATTTCAAAAACTAATCAAATTGAGATTTCTCAAAATGGTCAAGCAAATATTTCAATCTCAAAGGCCCTATTTCCAAAATATGCACAATTTTAGGATTCATACATTTATGTTGAATGAAATTGATGTACCTTTGTTTGGCTTGGTCGTTGAAGAACTTCGGACTCTACCCAATCTCAACGAACAAATCATGAGCCCTTGTTAATGCTTGTGAACCCGACCAAGCTCCACGACACCTTTCCATTGCTACCGGGTTGAAATATTAGTGTGGAAATTCAATTTGAAATTTTGAAGTTAGGGTTGGAGCGAATTGGGAATTTCTGATTTCTTATTGAATAATTTTTTTAAATAGTAAGACTGGGTTCCGAGTCAGGAACTCGGTCGTATTTCCCATAGTGCATGCAAAATGGTTCCGAGTCTGGAAGACTCTCGCAGGTAAGTTTCGAGTTGAAAACTATTTTAACGGGCCGGTAGGAAGGAGGGGCATTAAATATTTTTTAAATTCCCATTGATTCTCACAATATGCACTCGAATTCCCTCTCTTTTTCCTCCCAAAACCCTTCTCTTCTCCTCCCATTCATCCATTACTCTGAATCTATCCCACAATTCCTTCTTCTTTCTACCAAGTCTAAGTGAACCCTAGCTCATCAATCTCAATAGATTTCATTATGTTGGAAAGTTTCTAACAATTGTTGAGAGATGGGGCTAGGGTTTGTGTTCCTAGTTAGTGTGTGATTCACACCATTTCAAGATTAAATCCATTTGAAGACATGAAAAGTTAAGCATCAATTTCATATTCTTTCATATATTGTTCTAGAACCTATTCTTCGAATTTTATAGGGCTTAGGTTAAAGGTCATGATGTACAATTTTGTAAAATTGAAATGGTTATGTGTATTGTCTTGCGCTAGGGTTTATGAAGTACTTGTAATGTTGTGCTAGTGTTTACAAAATAGATATTGATTTTCATACATGATTTTAGGAACTAAAATATCACGCAAAAGGACTCAAGATGAGGTGCCACCTATGGAAGATGGAAATGATGACCTGATTGAAAATGAGGATGATGGAGGGGAGGAGTCGAATGAGGTAGGATTAGAAAGAATGATTGTAGGACATTAGAGCGAAGAATTGCTACGAAAGAATTGATGTTGTTAGTGTTTAACAAGTTGGGTAAATGTTTGTCGAAGGAACGTGCTAGGTGGTCTAGTTGGGTTGGGATGGTTGGTAGAACGAGGGTGAACATAAAGTACGATAAGTGGCATGAGGTCCCAAAGGAGTGCAAAGGCATCATTTGAATGGAATGCAAGGTATTGATATAGATATTATATTACGATCCACAAAAAATTATTATGTTAGTTTCCCAATATTACAAATTAATTGTTTACATGTTGGCCTAAATTAATTTGAACTAGAGATCCTTTGAAATCGATTCTCCCGACATGGAGATTTTGAGAAAATGGCAATGAGCATGTTATCGAAGAGTTGGAGAGAGCACAAGCACACATTGTCTAGGGATTTACATATTCTCTTCTAGGAAATGAGAATGTATGTGGTTAACTTATAGACATAGTCAACTAGAAAGTTAAGAGATACACAAGAGAAGGGCCTTGGAGAATTAAGAAAACGTTAGTCCACTTGTATATAAGTTGTGTGTATTTGGCTTACCTAGTATTTAGTACTCACTTCTCTTTGATTTCATAACATAGGGGGCGAGGGAAGTAAAGAGAGAAAATGCCAAGAAGAATGAAAATCTGCATCGGAAGAGTCGCGGGGGCTATGGTTTGATGGCCCTCAAATTCATAAATGATTGTTTAAAAAAGGATGTCCAACTTTCAATTGAGGGGGATGCCGGAGGAAGAGGCAAGATCTTCGGTTAAGCCGATCGATGTGGAGGAGATCGAGAGGCTTGATCTATTTCTAAGAAGCCCTCAAAAGAAAGAGGGTAGATTCACTAAACCTTCAGAAATTTAACTAGCGGAATCCACACTTGATTATTTATTTAATTTCATTCATTGCATTGCATTGCATTGCCTCATCAATAATTTATGCAACATATTTTAATCACCTCATGTATGTAGGCTAAATTGAAACAAGATCAAATATAAGGGAACTTTGTTCCGATGGGTAAAATTGACATCCTTACCGAAGCTACAGATAAATTAGATCACCCGGGTCGTGCTAGGGGGGTATGTGCTTTCTTATGACAAAAAGATATGTTTGGCATTGTGCATTTTTACAATAGGTCAAAACTGTCTAAGGTGCGTGTTTTGAAAAAAGAAGCGATTATACGAGAAAAACGCATAGAGCAAAAAGACATTTTAATAAGGAAGTTAATCCAACACATCGATCTTCCTGTCCAGGAAAATTTGGATGAATTGACGATAAATTGGACTCTGCCATCTAGAGGATCACGCCACTCGTGGGGCGAAGTTGAGGTCAACCACGTTCCAAGGCTTCTGACACCAATGGTAGAAGACAACAACTTATCCAAGGCAATCACGTCACCGCCCAAAAAGGTACTTTTTTCACACAAAATCAATTCCCAATAGGATTTTCTTATAATTTAAAACTTTTATTTTCAATACCATATAGTCACCAAGTTCTTGTAAGATATACATTGATCAAGGTGACAAAGGTATGCCTCTCTACTTTGCTAATGGTGTTATGTACCCGACAATGAGACATCATCACGGCAAACCAATTTCGGACGGTATTTATCAAGTTTTGTTGAAAAAAAATTAGTGGTGTTCAACGCCGCATTGCCAATTCATAATGGCAACTATAAGAAGATGGGTCTGTCGTGAGGAATGTTTCTTCTTTGGCCTCATCTCCTCATTTATGCCGACTCGGCGATAGATAATCATTTGAAGGAGACACCCCTAAAGAAACTAAATCTAGTTGTACAAACACCAAAGAAGGTTAGACCACTGGTCACCAGGGCATAAGTGAATAAGAGTTCACCTCAATTTGTTAGGTTGTTGTTCAATTGGTTTTCCGCGCACCCTTGTAACTCGACATACTTATTTTTTGGAAATGACTGTGATATTTGTGCTAAGAGAGTTATCATCGCCTCATGGACGGACTTCGAGGACCTTTGGAGGTGTGATTAAGTTAACCAAACCATAATGTCCCTCTACATATTGTGAGTATATTTTTTAATCACTGAAATTCATATTTGAGGTAGTAATAAGTAATGTATGCAATTAATGTTCTCAATATTTCTTTGAAGGTACATGTATTGCATTGCATGTCAAAATTCAAAGGGTTGGGTGCGCTATTAGTGCCCCATGATGACTCAGTAAATTGTATTCACATTTGATGAACGGATCACCTACATTTACAAGAGTCTAAGCCGGAGAGATAAAAAATTATTCATGGCACCGTATATTGAGCGGTGATGGTTAGATACTCATTTTAATTAACAAACTTATAAGAATCAATTATTTTTATATTGAATTTTCTTACAATGACCCTTGGATATTAATTTTTAAAGTACAGGATAAGAAGCGTGTTTTTTGGATGGATCTGTTGCATTTCGCACCTTCAGACGCATTTATGAAGATTTTGGGTACCTCAATGACTGACACTGCCAAGTTAATATGGATTTGGACGTGTTAGAAATCAAGGTATGTTAATTCACACGATGTCATCTACTAGTATTCTATATTTTCTAGATTTAAGACTACTTACAATGCTTTTTATCAGCACAAAAAAACAAGCACAAACTTGGCAATGAGGGTGTTACGTAATATTATACGCTGCCGAGTCCATTCAACAAGTCCGAGTGGATTACTTAGAAATCGACAAAGTAAGTTTTGTGCCCCATTTTTGGCCTTTTATTAAATTGTTTGGGAGCGTAATTGTCATATTATCATACTCACATATTTTTCAAGTCAACAACAATCCGTATTCACACAATGATATCAACGTCGTAAGAAATTGCTTGGTGAGGTATTTAGTGAATGCCCGGTTAGAATCTAATGGAAGTCCAACCCTGGTTTAGAATCGTGTGGGATATAACTTGTGGTGTGTATATATACGGATGATGCATAATGTGTGGAATAGAACTCTATGGTTATAGATTGTTGTTTTGTCAGCGTAGCCTATAGATTTTTGTTAGTTAGCTAGAATTATGATGACATTTGTTTTGGGAATAGAATTGGCTAGATTTCTATTCCTGTCTATAGATGGTGCTTCGTTAGCGTATTCTATTTGTATGTATAGGAGCTGTTATTTGAGGTTTTTCTATTGGCCAGGTTTAATATATTGTTAATTTTTGTTTTTACATCTTTGCCGGAACTAGTTCCGAGTGCGGAACCATGTCCCAGGTTCTTGTATAGAATATTCATACAAAGCCAATTTTGAGTTTTAAATTCAAAACTCGAGTTCCGAATATGGACCCGATGCAGGAACTTCAAATTCATTTTTATGCATGTTAATCATCAAAATACAGTAGTGGATCAAAAAATGAATCAGACTCAGGAACTGAATGCAAAGGCCGGAAACTGAATCTGAATCAGGAACCTCATTTCTGTTCCAAACTATTTTTGCACCCGGAGATCTACACTTCATTCCGAGCTCGGGACTCCATTTCCAAACTTGGAACTGAAGGAAGCCGATTATTTCAGCTCGTTCAAAGGTAGAAATAACCGCTTTTGATGAGTGCATTTTAAAGGCGGTTCTTCAATGTGACTTTGATCAATGACAATCAAAGTCACCACCAGATCGAGAAGTCACCTACAAAGTGACTTATCTGGTCCGATATAACCGCCTTAATAGGCCATCCTACACTAGTGATTTTACTATCTTAATTTTGAAGTTTCAACTTACATTTGTTTTTATTGATGTATTAGTTTTTCAGCAGATCATTTTAAAAACTAATATTGATGTTTCTTGTTTTTTAATATTAGATTTTTATATAATGTATTTTTAATATTTCAGTAGTGTGAATTTTTTTAAAATTTTAATATTGATATTCTATTTTTCTCGATATTAGTGTCACATATTGGTGCATACTTTAATCTTTCAAATTCATGTATATTTTTATTCAATGTATACCTTGATGTTTCAATAGTGTGAATTATTTTTTTAAAATTTTAAAATTTGATGTTTATTTTTTCTTATATCAGTGTCACATGTTGGTGTCTATGTCGATATTATAAAATGAGAAAGTCTAAGAAAGGAGGTATTTCCATAAGTTTATGGACAGTCCACAGTGACTTTTACATTGAATATTATAAAAACAATTATAAAATTTAAATATTCTATTTTAAAATTTAAAACAAAAACAGTGTGTATTTGAATTTGAAAATATAAAAATGTATATAATATTAAAAAATTAAATTCTCACTACTCAAAATATGTAATTTAATAAATGCAATGTATACGGTAAAAAATAAGTGACATGTCCATAAACTTATGGACTGGCCGCCTGTCGGAACACCAACTCTTATAAAATTTGCGCGTGCTTTTATTTGACATGTGTTTTTAATTTTTCCTTTGAAGTTTTATTCTATTTATTTGAAGTTTATTTATTTAATTTTTTATATATATTTTTAGTGTTTTTATTTTATGTTTAGATATTTTAACGTGTGTTTTTAATGTTTTCATTTTATTTTCAACTATTTTTATTTGATTTTTAAATATATTTAGTTTTATATCTATTTTTAGTGTTTTTATTTGATGTTATACCATTCTAATTTAATGTTATTTTTATTACTTTTAATGATAAAATATTTTTAATTTATAATTCAAGTGGAGTATGTATTCTATAATTTTTAAAATTTAGTGTATTTTCAATGTTGAGTCCGTCTGTTAAAAGACTATCTTTTCGTAAAACCAAGGTTTAAACTGCAAATTAGAAGAAATCAAGAAAAAAATTGTATTTTATTAATTAGGTCATAAACTTATAACTACTACACGTTGCATAATAAATTTTTAACATTGCAACGAAAACCATTTAACTTTCCATTATTCTAATTAAACCCCGTCGTTTCATAAGTTTATGGAAAGATGGTTTTTCCAAGACTTTGCCTTCAATTTTTTTAGTTGATATTTAGATATTTTATGATTTTGTCTCTTGAAAGACTATATTTCCATAAGTTATGGAAAGACTACGGATTCAAGTTCAGTTTTATCACAAGAAGATGAAAATTCGCGAGTTAAAAAAATTAAAATCCAGGTTAAATTTGGGTTATAAATTATTTGGGTAAACTCATGCGCCTATTTTTACTTGGAAAATTACGTATTTAGAGTAAAATATTACGTAATTTGAGTAAACATTACATATTTAAAGTAAAACATATAATTTATCTGTTTTACTCTAAATATATAATGTTTCTAATCAAAACTTAAGTGTTTCACTTGATGTTACTGTAGAATATAATCCCTTAAATTCATATTATTCTACCTATGAAAAAACAATATTTCCAAAGACTTTATCATAATTTAATTAGATGTTTTAATTTTTTATAAGAAAGGACAATTTTGCCCATCCTAGATTCAAATCCCCTAAACTCCTCCCCCACCACCAGATCCCAAATATATTTTAGAAAAAAGAAAAAAAATCATTGGAATTCCAATTCACAGGGATGAGAAAATCTTAGGAAAGACGGTCTTCACATGAGTTTATGGACAGTCCACGGTGATTTTTACCTTAAATGTTATAATGTTTTATAAAATTTAAACATTGTATTTTAAAAGTTAAAACAAGTAATAATATGTATTTGAATGTGAACATATAAAAATATATATATATAATATAAAAAAATATTTTCTAAATTTAGTACTTCTTCCGTCCTAGCCGATTCTGCACAGTTTCCTTTTTTACTTGTCCCAGGCTATTCTGCACAGTTTCCATTTTAAAAACATTTTAACACATTAAAATACACTCTTATCCTTTAAAAACTAAAAAATCACAATAACCTATCAAAAGCAACGAACCCTCTTCATTCCTCCCCAAACTAGCGCAGCTATCCCTTCCGCTCTCCTCCTTCTTTTCTTATTCTTGTTCTTCTACATCACATCCATCTTCCCTAAACCCCGATCCCAAATCCCAAATCCCAAATCAACAATCCACAAAATCAATCATCCATATCAAAAAAATTAGAGAAAATCAAAATAGCGAGATCCGGGGGGCGGACCGACGCGAAGCTGAGAACCATGGATTCTTCCATCAACTTGCACACCAGCAAGATGTAGTTGAGGGACTTTAGTTTAAGCAGAGGGGCAATGCTCGCTCTTCATTTTTTTCGTTTCCCCCAAATCCTAACGGGAAGAAGAGTTTGAGTTTCTGGCTTTAGGTTTTTGGGTTTTGGGTTTTACGGGTTTCAATTTCTGGGAAGAAGAGAAGAGTTTGGGGCTTTCTTTTGAGTTTGAATTTTATTTTATGGGCTTGAGTTTCTAGGTCGTTTGAGTTTGAGTTTGAGTCTAGGTTTGAGTTCCAGGGTTTCGTCATTTGAGTTCTTAAGCTTGAGTGTGAATTTTTGAGTTTAGTCATTTGAGTTCTGGATTTCCAGGCGAGGGCTTGGGTGGTTGCAGAGGCTGGTGGTTGCAGAAAGTGGCGGTATTTAGAAGGTAGATGAGAAGGGCATATTAGACTTTTTCTCTTTTAAAAAAGACCAAGCCCTTTCTCTCTCTACATAAAAGGCCGGGACAGAGGGAATATGTAATTCAACAAATGCAGTGTAGAAGGTAAAAAATAAGTGGTTTGTCCATAAGTTTATGTACAGGCCGCCTGTTAGGAAACCCACTCCACAAGGATTTATTGAAACATAACTCTAGTGAATCTGCATCATAGAGTAAATTAGGTCAGAAAGGATCACCAAAGACATCTAAAATCTTAATTTATCCTGTGTTGTGCCTCCGATTTGCTCCTAACTTTATCAAAATTTGACGGACAATTTTTCCTCAATCCACCGGCATCCATAGCCATTTGACATTGTCATCTATTGTACAACGACGTCTCCAACCCTATCAGTACTTGATGTTCCACTCCAACCAGGGGCGCAACCAGGGAGAGAAGGGGTGCTAGCGCCACCCCTAAGATCCGGTGGCCCGTAATTTAGGTCTATGAGCCACCAGAATCCATGGATTCCACCCCCACCCCTAAACCTAGGTTTCAGCTCCCCTTTCTGTCATGCTCTGAGGAAGACGATGGTCATTTTTATTTATTTTTGTTTCTTCATTAAAGAAAACATCGTCGTTTTAGTATAAGTGAAACGACGTCGTTTTGTTCTCGTCAAGGGAAAAAAAGAAACCTGATAAATGGGATTAACCCATTAGGCCCAACTACTATCATGCCCAGCCCTTTCCTTTCAAAAAATCCCAATCCCAGTACTCCTCTTCCTCCTGTGCCAGATTACTCCTGTCCGAAAATCCCCAAATTAACCTGTCGCGCCACCTACGCACTATGTACACCCGCCGTTCGTTTGAGTCCGAGTCCGAGTCCAATAGCCTCTCCACCACTGCCGAGATGAGGTCACGAGAGGTATTTAAGAAAGCTAAAGTCTTGATTATGTTATGTGTGAATTGAATAATTGATTATACCATAATTATGTATGTGTGAATTGATTATGCCATAATTATGAATTTATGTATTAATTGATTATGCCAAGTCCGTTGATTTGGGAAAGAAAGAGGCAATATAATCTTAATTTTATATCCAATTGTTCGTTGTAGATCCTCGGCTCTGTTTTGTGAGTATACGGAATGTTAATGAATAATGCTTTCATGGCTTTGTGGGTGTTATTTGGAGTGTTGTTACTCTTTTACATTCCAAACTTGAATGTGTCCCTATGTAAACTTAAGTTGCATGTGAAAATAAACATCCAACTCTTTTACATTACAAGCTCTTCTGCTACTGGACAATGGCTAGATGTGTATTTTCCCGGGTGGAACAAGTAACTCTGTGATGTATACTGATCTAGTACCTAGCGGTTGTGTGAGCATGAGAACATCTTGCAGATATTAATATTGTTATGAACTGTTCTATATGATTGATGGAGTGAGTGAAAGTTTGCAATGTTATCAGCGTATGCAACATCGTAGGATTCAATTGTCTCTACTTGTTAGTAGTTCTACTTCAAGTAATGCAAGTATTAGAAGGTAGTTTTTATGCAGTAATTTGTAGTACTTGTAAAATCTAATTATTATGTAGTTGTCTTATTATGTAAGCGTATTGTCGTATTAAGCGTTAGGAAAAAAATTGCCTTTCTTATTCAGCCCCTCTTACATAATGTCCTGGTTTTTCCACTGACTCCAGCGAAGGGAGGGAGTGGAGCGTACAACGGAAACAGCGTCCATTTTATCATATTTTCAATTCGCCCATTGACTTCAAAGGTTCTTTTGAAAGGAAACCCAAAAAAATAATTATTATGCTTTGACCCCTAAATTTTATTTGCTCACATTTTACAATTTTACAATCACTGATTAATCCCCAGTCTTATCATGAGACTGTCTCGCAAGAGACAGACTCTAATTTAATTTAAATTTGATTTGTAACTATTCATAATATAATATAATAATTAGTAAGTGTGTCAATTAGGAGGTCATAATATCACTCCAATCTCCACTTCTCTCTTCTCAGTAAATCATCCCCTTTCTCTCTAACAAAACTGAAACCCTAGCAGACCTGTGGGGGGGTTGCCGTCGCCGGAAACTCTCCTCCAACGGATCCCCCTCCAAATCCCACCCCAACACTCTTACCCCTTGTTTCCAACAATCTTCAGACATATCCGGCTCCAGATCTGGCGAACGCGATAAATCAGTCTTGGACCGACGGTCAAGCGGCGGTGCTCCTTGCCCAACTATGCTTTAGGTTCCGTATGTGCTCCACATGGAGGCGCTTTAAGTGACGTGCTCCAAACGACGTTGCGACGTTGCTCCATGGGGCGGAGGAGTTTCAGGTGGCGGCGGTGCTCCATGGGTTTCGAGCGGCGCCGACGCTGCTCATGTCCACCAGTGACGCTGCTCCTGACCACTTCTAGCGTTACACTACCGATTCTGCCATTAGCCTTTCCAGATCCGAGTTCACCATATCCCCATCGTTCCCTCAACATCATGCGGTAAAGTGTCTAGTTCTTAGGGTTTCCGAGTCTACTCAAATCTGAGTTGGTCAACTCAGATCCAGTGACGGCCAACTCGGTCTCGACTCAAGATTGAATTAACTCATCTCAGTGACGAGTCAACAACGGGTTGACTCAGCCAGAACGACTCAACTCGGGTCAAATAGAGAAGAGTATATTTCCGGAGATAGAGGGGTATGAGGGGTACTACTCCATTTTCATTTTATTTTTCTGCTTTTCATTTTCTATTTTTAGGTGGGAGGCTATTAATTAATTTATGTTTTTATTTGTTTTTATTTTATTTTATTTTATTTCTAAAAAAGGGCCAGAAATTATATGGTTTTTTAATTTTGGCATTAAATAAAAATCCTCCCTGTCAATGCTTGTTTTGCCGACAGCCTGAGTCGGTAGAATTTGATTGGTTTTAGATCTGATATCCAAAGAGACAAAAAGAGAAATCCAAGTCAAAGTCGTTTAAACAACGGACTTTTGGCGATAGGGTTTTTTCTGAGTATTTAAATCAGATTTGTAGGTTTCGGTCCATTAGGGTGCTTAGATCAAATATATTGTTAAGTCGATTTATTTGGTTTTTACAACTTTTTGGAGCCATGTTTGAGTGATTTCTACGTATTATAAGTGATTTTTATACACTGACAGAAAATATTTTTGGGAATTCAAACGACTAGTTTCAGTCACCTAGTTTTGGAAAATGGTTTTTACGGGTTAATGGAGATGGATCTGATGTTTATTTGGGGAGCTTTAATTACTTCGCTTTGATTTCTTTAGATGTTTGATCGGAAGTGTGGACAAAACACTTAGTGTGTGTATTATTTGATACTTCACTATTTTGATTCTAATGGTAGTCTCTGGTCGATATTATTGTGGCTACAGTATGACAACACTGTGTCAACAACGTATTCTTTCTCATTGCCACATAAGCTTTCCGTTTAGTATTGTAATATTGATTAGTCCTTATGTGTAACCCTCTTTCAGCCACTAATAGTGTAAAATTATATAGCGGTTCAATGTAACGGGTTTATCCCACTTCATATATTGCAATTGCACATTGTGCAAATTGAATTTAATAAAAAGGGGAGGGGAATCTTATAAACCCGATTAAAGACGGTTTAATTAAAAATAAATAAACTAGTGTCAACCCAACTTCTACAAGTTGAGTAGAGATTTCATTGAGTAAAATTGAGAGCCGATCATAATTATGATGACTTTTTATAGAAGTACAAAAATAAAACTGGACCAGCTAGTTACAGAGTGAACAATTTCGTGACATAGTGGATAGAAGAGGACTGTGCAGTCCTAACAAATGGTATCGGTGTCAGGTTCAAGCTCGGTGATGGAGATGATGTGAGCTCAATTTCGAAAGACATCAGACATGTGCAATGGTGAGATGTCACAAAACCCGTTTAATTCACTAAATAATCAATCTCTCTCTTCCACATCAGCATTAACCCAGCAACTAAATCACTCTTTTTATTCCCCACAGTGGTAGAGACATTTATAAACTCACTTCATGGACCCCACTTGATTCTCTATCCTACTCATTAATTTTACATTTAATATTTAATTTATATAAATTTATATAACAAAATAAATTCAAATGTGAAATTTAATAATACATTTGTAATTTTGAATTTAATTTTATATCAAAAAAAAATTACCAAAAATTAATTTCAATATTTAAATTTTATTTTATGAACCATAATTAAAAATAACCATATTTTTTTTAAAGAATGTAATTTTGTTTTGTTAAAATGACCAAAATTTAATTTAGATTTTGGAAAATAAAAATGGATTTTTAAAATATTTTTTTTTGAATTTTTAAATAGCAGAAAAAAATTCCAAACATTTTTAAAAATAATTTTTTTATTTTCGATTGGGACACGTGGCACCATCAGATTGGCCCATGCGTCCCAATCAGCTTTTAAAAAAGTTAGAAAAAATGGGAACAAAGGGGCCACGTGGCCCAATCACAGGGTGCCACGTGGCACCCAAGGTCAAACAAATCAGCGTTGCAAACAGCACATGGGCTGGTCAGATAAACTGTGTCAGAGCATTAAAGGTTGGGTCGGATTAATTTCATCAGTCGGAGCAGCAGGCTGCATCGATTACAGCCCGCTCCAAAACCCCACTATAAGAATTTTCAGGTTCGCTTCCATCCCAATTTCTATTACAACTCAAATTGAGCCCCTACTACACGTGCTCTCAGTGTAATATCTTGTGCTGAAATTTATCGCAAATAAAGCATCGAAATAAGATGGTCCGAGACCACATGTTATGTGGTCATTGGGAAAGATGAATAGAGAAGGAGCAGAGATTCACTTTATTATCCCTCCGTACCGGTTGAATTTAAGCTCTTAAATTTGAACATTATTTTTCATCAAAATTTAATCTTATATTTAAATAAATATATGAACAATAATACTATTATCGTATATGATATTGTTCAATTCGCCGTAACAAGTACTTTCTAAATATTAATTTTTTATTTACTATTATTATACGAAGATAAATATATTAACGGTCAAACATATCTCTTGTACAGTGTACAAAAAGCGTAGGTGGGATAGAGGAGTAATATAAAATATTTATGAAGAGGCAAACATAAAGGCAAAGTTTTGGGAAAGACGGTCTTTCCATAGGTTTATGGAAAGACGGAGTTTAATTATAATAATAAAAGGTAAAAGGTCTTTGTTGCAATATTAAAGTTTTATTAAGCAACGTGTAGTAGTTATAAATTTTATAACTCGGTTCATAAAACCCAAAAATTTTATATTCATTTCTTCTAATTTACAATTTAAACATTGGTCTTTCCATGACTTATGGAAAGATCGTCTTTCAAGAGACATACTCTTTGACTTATGAGTTATAAAGATATTAGCACACTAATTTAGTGTTACCCATTTGTTATAATATAAACATTACTCGGAGGCAAAAATGCATTATCGTTCCTTCTGGGATTGCAGTCAATTTTATAAAACTTTCACTAAAAAAAAGTCTATTAATTATACAATTTTAGTTACACATATGAAAAGTGTAGAGAAATTAAATTCATTCTCAAATGTAGTAAAATTTATTACACTTATTATATCATTCGCTATACCTTAACATGGTGGTGTAGTGAATATAGTACATTAACAAGTGTAACAAAATTCGCTACATCTCCTACGTCATTTAACATGTAATTACAATTTTACCACCCTAATTATGTAATCATATTTAATTTTGTTACACCTGAACATATAATAAAATTTGCTAGATCTAGTGATTTAATCATTTTCAGTACATTCACTACTATCTACTCCCTACGTCCCATTAATAATTGCACAATTACTTTTTGGGAGTCAAACTTTGCAAACTTTACCCCCACCCTCAAAACACTTTTCTTCCCAAACTTTCCTTCTCCTACCAAAACACACCCAACTCTTCTCACCACTACAAACTAAGACTAATGTAACACTTTTCTTGCAACACTTATTTAAAATATTACAATAACTTATAAAGTGCTACTTAAACTTTTAAAAATGTTACATAAATATTGAAAAATATTAGCTAAAATTTAAAAAGTGTTATGTTAGCTCTAATATAATATCGCCTAAGGTAATACTTGTAAAAGTGTTACTTTAGGTACTATTATAACACTTTGAACCTATTATTATACTTTTACAAGCATAAACTTAGGCGATGTTACATTAGATATAATGTAACACTTTTTAAATTTTAGGTAACACATTTCAATATTTATGTAACACTTTTCAAACATTTAAGTAAACATTTTAAATAAGTGTTGCAAAGAAAGTGTTACGATAGTTCTGAATTGTATTAGTGTCATATCCCTTTTCTTTGATTGTTCATCGGTATCCATTGATTCCGGACGTCGTCGTCGTCTTCTTCTTTGAGGCGAGGTGTGTTGTTGGAGAGAGCTAGAGGCCGCATCGCTAGAGATATCGAGCCGCACCGTCGAAGAGAGACCGGGTCCGGCCACCGAAGAGAGATCGACGCTCAGGCGGAGCTTGGGCAAGAGTTAGCATTTTCTTTGATTGCTTAGGTGGGGCTCAGGCGAAAGATATGAGCCTGGTGAGGTGATCACGGTCTTAGGAGCGGCGAAAGGTGGCACCGATCTGCACCGATGTCTCACTACCGCTCTCAATCCTTTCATCCGCTTCTGCATTAGTTATTCGCAAAGAGACGCCGCCGCAGCCTCACCCTCAGCCGGCCGTTGCTTCGCCTGGAAACCAAAGCCCTGCCGCTGCTACATCGGAGAGGAGATACGCTACTGGAGGTGCCGAAGAGGAGAAATGCTACTGGTGCCAAAGAGGAGATACCCTGGGGTTTGGGCTGTAGATGAAAATGGGTTTGAGGTGTAGAAAGAAAATGGGTTCGGGTTGGAAATGAGGAAGAAGAAGAAGAAGAGGGGAGGACAAAATGGACCTTTTCATTTATTTTGATTTTTATTTTTTAATTAGGGGTAAAATGACCAATTTACTAAATTCTGGCCAATTTCAGGTTGTTCGGGTTAGATTGACACTTTCATCCAAATAATCGGATTAGATTGTCACTTTCAAATTTTACAGGGTTAGATTGACACTTTCAACCATAACATAGGATCATTTTATCACCCACCTCTATTTTTTAACTACTCATATTACTTAATTTGTATTCGACTCTTCCGTCCATTTATCACCCTTACGCGCATAATCCATCCAACCCTGCGTTCTAAAGCTGATTTTGTGGTAGTGGTTCCACATCACTAGAGTTTTTGGAGCTTCAACGAAGTCTATGCTGCTTTCCTTTGACTCCACGGGAATATTACACATTAGAGTATTGTAACACTTTTATAGTAAAACTTATTTAAAATGTTATGATAGCTTATAAAGTATTAATTAAACCTTTGAAAAATGTTACTTAAATGTTTAAAAATGTCGTTAGATCAAATGCAACATCGCCTAAGTTAATACTTGTAAAAGTGTTAAAGTAGATCAACTTAGCATTTTTAACCCCTAAAACCTATGTTACCCCGACTCAGATTTAGCGTCCTGTCCGAAAAGGGATCGGATACGGCGACACTCAAAATTTTCATTTTGACCGACATGGCTATTCGGTCAACTGAGTGTCTTGACTACCTTTTTTGCCACATCCATCATATAAAGTGTCGTAAATATATTTTGACACGCCAATATTTTATTATTTTTATAAATAATAAAGTTTGAAAATTATAATATAAAAGATGGTATTGTAATTATATTGTTAAAATATGGTATTATATTGTTACACATAACTTATAAGTGTTATTATATAGAACATAACATTGTAACACCGTGTTCTATTGTTCTTACTAATTTAGAATTAATGATTTTTTATATAAGATAATATATCATTTTGGTCTAATGATATATATAATATTGTGGTTATATTCTTTTATATTTATTTATGATATTGTAGTTTAACATTATAACTCGGATTGTTATATATGTGTGTGTATACGCATGACAAAGTGTCAGGAAAGGCAGTTTTCCATAAACTTATTGACAGTTCACAATGGCTTTTATTTTAAATATTGTAATTTTTAATAAAATTTAAATATTGCATTTTAAAAGTTAAAACAAGTAATAAATTGTATTTTGATGTGAAAATATAGAAATATAGAACATAAAAAATATTTTCAAAATTTAAAATTTTAGTTTGTAATTTAATAAATGCAGTATTCATGAGGCCACGATTGGCGCTACAATGTTATGCGCTAAACATGGATTGCTATTGATGATTATGAATGAGTATGGCTACGAGTCCGACGACTACTGTCGGATGTTCTTCCTTAATCCCTTCACGAAATCCACAGTTAAGATGCCTGTCTTGTCCGGAGGTTATTTCGAAGGTTATTTAGGTCTCGTTGACCGCACCAGTTTTACTTTCACTTCTAGTCCAATCTCAACAGATTGTTTAGTTGTTGGCGTATCCTCAGATTATAGATTTGATCATTTTGATGTCTGAAAGAGTGATTTCCGGTAATGATTATTATTGATGATCAGGAGAATAAATAGAGTACAAAACATGAAAGTAGAAGAGTCCAAGTATAACTCTTAAAC
>JAULKM010119646.1:0-21251 GCA_032355605.1 Rubia tinctorum | reverse complement strand
TTTGGACCCATACCCGACCCAATGGGTCTAGACCCTGTGGGTCTGGGTCGGGTCCTAGACCCATGATCATCCCTAGTAGCGACACGTGTTTTTCAAGCTCTCAGCCCAGTGAAGGATCGGCGTTCTCAGCCCAGAGCAGGATCAACAATGTTCTGAGTTTTCCGACGGTCCTGAAGTGTCTGACAAACTCGGGTCATTAACTCGGCCAACTCGGGCATGACTTGAGCCAACTTGGTCAACTCGAACTTGACTTGGGCTGAACCAACTTGGGTTCAACTTGGGTGGAAGTTTCAGATCTATATTCGGAGAAACTCGTGTAAGAGTTTTTCAATTCTATTTTAACTTTGCGCAACTCAGATGATAAGACCTCGACTCGAGTTCAATTGGCTCAACTCGGCTATGAACATCAGGCTCATGATGGTGAATGGATATTTCCTTGGTTTTTTAATGGCGCAACGGTGTCATTTCCACAAATGCATCTTCTATATGATAGCGGCAAAGAGGATATATAATTTTGAATGTCTGGTCAATTAGAGTTTCTGGCTAGATTACTAGTTTAATAAATTCATCCAGTGAGATATTGGCATTTGGAGGGATAATTCTCTTTATTTTATTTTATTTTTCTATGCCATTTTTTCTCTTTTCAGGGTGGGAGACTTTTATTTCGGTACTGTTGCTTTCATTTCATTTAGTTTCTTTTTTCCTGTTTTTTTATTTTTCAAATTATAAATGTTTGTTTTCAAAAGGTTTTTTGAATTTTAGTGTCAGGAAGGAATTGGCTTTGTCTGTCTTTTTCCCCGGTGACCCGTTTCGTGTAAATTTGATTGACTTCATATTTATGTCCAAAGTTTCAAACATGGTGAGTTGAAATTCAATTTAGAGTTGTTAGAAAACAAACATTTGGCGATACTTTCTTTTCTGAGAATTTATCAGATATTTAGACGTGATCCATTAGAATATCATTTATTTGGTATTAATTTTGGATTAAGTTAGAGCTAATTCTGCGCATTACAAATGTTCATGTACACCAATGTAAAAGTATTTTTGTCAATTAAAACGTCTAATTTTAGTCTCCTAGTACATGAAAGGATTTGAACAGGATGGGCTAGATCTTTAGTTGGGGATCTTCATTTTTTCTTCATTTTGATTGACGTTGATATTTGACCATAAATGTGGATGGAATATTTTGTGTGCATTTCTCTTGATGCTTCACTGTGATCAGTTTTCTCTAGTGGTTTGGGTCGGTACTATTAGACAGCAACACGGTGCAACTTATGCTTCTGTGCCTGTTCTTATTGCCACATAGGCCTTTTGGTTAGAATTGTAATATCGATTAGTGTCTTTGTGTATTTCTCTCTTATAGCCACTGTAGTCTTAGATCTGAACTGTAATAGTTAGTTAGTTCAGTGTAAATGAGTTCATCTCATCACATCATTTGCTTGTAATTGCACTTAGTGCAAAATGGATCTTAACAGAAAAGGGATGAGAATCCTATAAACCCAAACTTAAATTTATATATATAGGGGAAGGTTCAGGTGAGACTGCCCATTTATATGAGACTGTCATGTTATGTGAGACAACCATCTTAAACCATTGAATCATACAATTTAAAGGCTTTGATTGATATTGCCATGCTAAAACCTGCAAAGATTATAAAACCATTCGGCTCATCAGAAAAAATAAACTCTTTGACACCAGACCTCAACTCTTTCTCCTTTCTTCTACATCGACCGCCGCCACCACCACTCCATGCACCCCCACCACCTTAACTCCTACAATTTCACCTTCATTCTCTTTAATTTCTGCTATTTCACAACCAATTCGTGTTGCAAAGATTTTGCAAGATGTTAAAGGAATCATGTTGATACACCAACAATGACGGAAGGGAGATAACAATTAAGTTGAGCTGCATTGACGACATTATGTTTTTCTATTGGGGATCTTCAAAGAGAAAATGAAGAGTTGCATCTTATTGTAAGGAGCTTCTAAGAACTCTAAATGTTGAAACGGCTGTGGATATTGGTTTAGAGGTGCATAATCAAGGGTTGGTTCTGACTGTCCGTACTTTGGATTGTGTTTTGACTGTGGCGGTGGAGAAAGGCCTAGTTTAATTTTCTTACAATGTGTTTGTAGAAGTGTGTCACACAAGGTTTGATGGAATGCATAGAGTTTGTGTGTGTAGATTTTGATTTCACTCTTCTAGCCATCTTAAAATGCACTGCCTCTGTTTAGCATATACAGTAATCTTAATGCACAAATAGTGTGGATAAATCATAATTTATTTATGTTTAATGTTTTGTAGGTTGAAATTCTTATTCTTTCACCAACCAAATGAAGTCTCATTTCTTTTTGAATTCATGTGCATAATGAAATAAAGTACAAGAAACATGAATGTTATTGTTTCCACTGGTGCGAAGCTGAACACGATGAATGTTACACAGAATGAGGCACTAGTCCCTGCGATGAGTGTTCTCTTCTGGCTATTAAGGCTCGAATCACATAAGAAACATTAGCAAGAAATTGGACAGAGGATTCATACGTGAAACAACTATCATCACACATGAAATAGAGCATTTGAAATTATTGGGAAGTTTACACATGCAGCTTAATAAATTAAGTGGGAAGATTCCTGAGAGCTTAGGACATTTTACCAGACATGAAGAATTTGTTCTGCATTATAAGAGTCTCAACGGACCTATTAGTTAAGCTTATACTCTAAGCACCAAGTTTTTTTAGTAACACATATAGTATGTTATAAAAAAGCACTTACAGGTTACATTTGAAGCACTTATAAGTGGTGGTTGAAGTACCTACGGGTTGTACCCTAAACACTAAGTTGCTTTCGTAGCACACGCAAGTTATAAAATAATCGCCTACATTCTACATTTGAAGCATTTACAAATGATGGTTAAGGCACCTACGAGACAAGTTATTTTTATAGCACACACTAGTTGCAAAAAAATCACATATAGGTTACATTTGGAATACTTACAAGCACCATTTTTTCCGTAGCACACACAAGTTATAAGAGAATCACCTACGGGCTACATATGAAACACTTACAAAGTGAGGGTTGAAGAAATTATGAGTTGTACTTATGCATTACACATACCAAGTAGTTTTTGTAGAACATAAGCACCCACAAATTAAATTTGAAGTTCTTACAAGTGATTCTTGAAGCGCATATGAGTTGTATTGTAAGCACCAAGTTGTTTTCGTAACACATAAGCACCTATGAATTACATTTTTAGCACTTACAAGTGATCCTTGAAGCACCCATGAGTTGTACTCATAATCACCAAGTTGTTTTCGTAGCACAAAATCACCTAAGGGTTACATTTTAAGCTCTTACAAGTGATGCTTGAAGCACAAGTTGTACTCTAAGCACCAAGTTGTACTCTAAGCACCAAGTTGTTTTTGTAGCACAGAAGCACCTCCGAGTTACATTTAATGCACTGGCAAGTGATGCTTGAAGCATCTACGAGTTGTTCTCTAAGAAGTAAATTATTTTTGTAGCACGGAAGCCCCTACGGGTTACATTTGAATCACTTACAAGTGATGCTTGAAGCACCTATGTTGCATTCTAAGCCCCAAGTTGTTTTCGTAGCATAGAGGCACCTACGGGTTACATTTGAATCACTTACAAGGGATGCTTGAAACACCTACGAGTTATACACTAAACAAAAATTATGACTTGTTTGAAGGTGTAGCCTTTTAGCCTTTATGTTTTGACTAGCTACAAGCACTATTGAAACACCTACACATAATACTCGGAGCACCTACAAGGCATAAGTGAATAACCTACAAGCATAGTTTAAAGCACCTCTAAGATTTAAGTTGTACTTCTAGGTGTTACAATAAACACTTGAAAATTTTATACTTATGCGGTGCTTAGAATATGCTTTGAAGGTGTTTCAAGTATGGCTTATAGGTGCTTGAAGTTTCACTTTTTCGTGCTTCGCTTTCCATTGATCCTATTTCTGCACCAGTCAATGGAGAAAAGGTGCACAACGGCAGCAGTGGAAATTTCAAGATCCTCTAACATCTCAAGGAAAGGAACAACCCACAATGAAGTTTTCACATGGCATTCGCTCTACAAAAGCTCGACAGGAAGAACATCAGAGGGGGTTGTAGGCATTGAGATAACATATGCTCCAAATTAATCTCCTTGAAGCTCAGCCGAGGCTTGGGATGTATCTAAAACATCAAAAATTTATTCAGTCTTTGGAAGGTCAAGTCCAAATAGTGACCTCTTGCCACTAAGTTCAAATAGAAGCCATTTCTACTTCTTCTCTTCTGACTCATCTCTGTAAGAACAATTTCCAAGTACTTAATAGTTGCATTCAGGACATCTGCGTGGCGGTATGATTCTTTCCTTACATTAAGCTTTACAAGTGAGAGCCCAAATGTGGATACTTGTCACAAGAAATCCAAAAGAGTACCATCGGCAATAGGTTGGTCACCACAAGCCCAAAGAGATTGTTATAGCATAGTTCCAACGGCTCCAAAAACTACAAAATAAAAGGACACTTCATCAATAATTATGGAAGAAACTATAAGATAATTCACATTTTTAAGTGCTTAGTAATTACTTAAGGAAAAACCTTTAAAGTACTCTAATAGTACCTCATTAATGTTGATGTAGGTTACTTCAGCTGGAATTTCATATTTTCCATGGGCTAACACATGATGAGAGCGCTCACGTGTTTGACAGAGATTGTCCCTTACACCCGCGTATATAACATGGTATGGTTTATTTGCTAATTTATGCTTCCATAATTCTGCCATAAGATGGTCAAACTCTAGTTAACCATGTTTAGCTATGCAACAATCAGAAGAATATAGATATCATACTGCTATCCATGCAACGAATGTATAGAGGCTAATATATCAAAACACATGAACTCATAAGTATGTATTTTTGGAAGTATATTTTGATTTGTGTGCACACTCATCCTTACTGAATAAAGAGATATAAAAAGTTCATCTGTACATAGCTTTACCTATGCAGTGTTTTGCATATTTCTTCAAATATTGGTGTAGTACATCAGCCCGGATGCTAAGTTCATCAATGCAGTGTCATATTGGCAACTAAAAAGAGAAGATGAAATCATAGAATGTGAAAGCTCGTCCAAGTGAATAATCAAAAGCTCGGAGAGGAAACTCATAGGTGCTTGGATTACATATGAAACCAAGTTGTTTCAAGCGAATATTTTATCATGTCTTGATAAAATAATGAATAGAAACCTAAACATGATATCTTCAACCTAAACATGATAAAAATAACTTAGTGCTTAGAGTACAACTCCTAAGTGTTTCAATCAACGCTAGTAAGTGGTTCAAATGTAAGTTGTAGGTGCTGATTTTATAACTTGTTTGTTGTGAAAACAACTTGGTGCTTAGTGTACAACCCGTAAGTGTTTCAACCGTCGCTTTTAGATGCTTTAGATGTAACTAGTATGTGCTTCTTTTATAACTTATGTAAGATATAAAAATAACTTGGTGCTTATAGTATACCATGTAAGTGCTTCAATTGTTGCTTGTAAGTGCTTTAGATGTAACAAGTAGGTGTCTATTTTATAATTTGCGCGCTATAAAAATAACTTGGTGCTTAAAGTACAACTTGTAGGTGATTCAATCAACACTTGTAAGTGCTTCAAATGTATGTTTTGGATGCTTATTTTATAACTTGTGTGTTATGAAAACAGCTTGATGTTTAGAGTAACTTGTAAGTGGTTCAAATGTAACTAGTATGTGCTTCTTTTGTAGGTGCAGTAGTTAGGGATTCTCAACACTGCAACAATGTGTGTTGTAGTGAGGTATTGTGGTGTGGGGCAAAACTATATTCTGAAGACACAGGTCATGTGATAATTTGAATCTGCAAACAATTGAACATTAATCAAACAAATTGTTCACCTCAATTTCTCTCTATAAGTAAACTAACCTTGCTTGATTACTTATTCATCTGATCCTAACCAAGATTTTTTGTGCATAATTATGGCTCCAAGGTGTGAATAACTTGCCACCTATCAGTAACTCCATGAATGCCTCTTTTCCTCAGTTGAACATCTTCTCGTAGGTTGCATGAAGCCAAATCTCCAAAGGTTACAAGGCAAAATATGTTCATCCACGACTCTTTTCCCCGTATTCCACCATCACCCACAGCTCAACTGAGCAAGAAACTGATCTACTTCTTACAGTTCCACCACCGATGAGGAATGAGGAATGGGATTCCCAGAGCTTCCGCACACATGATTCCGGTAAATCTGTGGTTAAAATACATTGACGCAGCGTGTGAGTTGGGACTGTGGCAGAGATTGCGGTGGCATGGCGAAGATGACATTGTTTGGTTATGTGAGGTGATGGAGACGACAGGCGAAGAGGTGCTAGAGGCAGAGGAGAGAATAACCAGATGAAGAATTTGTTTTCTTCGAGAAAGTACAAGTAAGAACAGGATCCGAATTACTTGTCATGACCCGATTTTGATTCTTCCAACCCTTACACTGACCCGCGAGTTTAATTATTAATTATTAATTAAAAGTGTTCACAAAGAAATTAGAACCATCGGATCAAGTGGCTGAATGACTCAAATTTATTCTCACATAAATGACTTTTCTTACCTGAACCCTCTCCTATATATATATAATCAACCAATTGTTTCTTTTACCAAGATGTCCCCGAAAGTATTCGCTGAACTAGATATGCACATCGATAGCATTAAGAATGAAAATAACATGATATTGCAATTACCCAAGTATTCGCAAGTAGTAACGCACACTTAATTGTTCAACATCTTTTTTATTACAATCTTAATAAGTTATCGGTATCGCTTCCACAAGAACTACCTACTTGCTAACTCTTTCCAACGATTATGTATTGGTGAAATTAGATAGAAATATCTCAATAATATTCAAGTTCATCATGATTAAACCCATCATAAGACTCTATCTAAACGACTCTATAAAAAAGCAAAAAATATACGATGAAAACACAAAACACACCACGAGATAGACGGAAATTTGACATTTAAAAACTCTAGATTCTGCTCTTATAATGATATATTTTCCTCTGCCAAGGAGTAAACGTTAACATGCCTGAGAATTATCATCCTTAAAGTAAATGAAATAAAAATCTTCATCATGAAATTCAATCATCAATTTAGTCAAAATCGGACAAGCAATGAATAGTTTTCTCACGGTTTCACTCAATCACTCTCGATAAGTGAAGGACAATCACTCAAATAAATCACAAGTTATAACACAGAGAAGTTAATATGCAAATCAGGAAGGTCTTTCTCAAGGGTTGTAACGGGGTTAGCGACCATTAAATTGTTGAGATCCTAAGGGCTCTAAGCTCAAACAATGTAGATCAAAATATTATGCATGTCTTTCCTTGAACCATCATCCATGTATAGTAGACATTCACCAATAATATTCAGTCCCATGGCTAATAGGAGATAGCTGAGTAATTTCACATCAAATATAGGCGCTATTTCATTTCTTTCTTAAAAAGTCTTTCTTTTTCAAAAAAAATCAGCACCATTATTCTTAACATAGTCCATAATCACTACTCGTGAGAAAAAATTGCAAAATAACAAGCAATACATTTTTTTCTTATAGTCACCCCCTCTATTTGGCCAAACTGAAAGTTGCAGGGTCTGCTTGGAAAAATTGAGGGTTGCAGAGCCTTTTGGCCAAATTGAGGGTTGCAAAGCTTGTTAAGTCAAACTGAATATCACAACGGTCTGTTTGGCCAAACTGAGCGTGTTTCCTATCTTTTCAGCCTTAAAATTCAAAACCCTTTTATTTGGGCAAACAAAACATATACTCTGTGAAAGAATAATTTCCCGTAAAAAATAATGTATTACTGACCTAAATAAATAGAGTACAAAAGGAAGGCCAGTACTAGTATAACTCTATTCCAGTCAACAACTCTATCTAGAATCAAATCAAATCAATCGGATACTTGACTTATTCTAACACCCCCCTCAAGAAAACCGTCGGATGCTCAGCGACGCAAAGCTTGGATCGGAAGAACTCGAATAACGGATGAGAGAGCCCTTTGGTGAAGATGTCTGCAATCTAAAGAGCAGTGGGAATATGAGCAACACACAACTTTCCAGAAGCAACCAATTCTTGAACAAAATGATAGTAGATGTCAATGTGCTTTGCCTGCTTGTGAGCAACTGGGTTATTGGCTAAGAAGATAGCACTACCGTTGTCGCATAACATTAGCGGAGATCCAGAAAGTGGGACACAAAGATCACGATGCAAATGAGTCAACTAAACAATCTTAGAAACAGTTCTGGCTATGGCTCGATACTCGGATTTCGTACTCGAACAAGAAATAGTAGGTTGCTTCTTGGCACTCTAGGAAACAAGGTTTCCACCAAGAAAGACAACATAACCATAAGTAGATCATCGAGACTCAAAAAAACGAGCCCAATCAGCATCAGAGTAACTCAAAACCTCCGGAGAACTAGCTGATCAAAATGCAATACCAAAATACAGAATACCTCGAACATATCGAAGAATCTGAGTGACTGTTGGAAAGTGATCGTCACGGGATCCTGAAGATACTGATTGGCTATGTTGACCACAAAGGCCAAATCAGGACGAGTGATTGTCTAATACTACAGAGCCCCAACAAGAGAGCGAAAAGTGTCAGATTCCGAAAAGCATGACTAGTGGAGCTGTGTAGCTAGGATCCTGGCATAGATGGATTAGAGACTAGTGTAGCATCTCACATTCCTGCTCGAGTAAGAATATCTCTGGTGTACATAGCTTGTCCAAGAAGTAAATCCAAGAATAAGGGTGTAACTTCAAGGCCAAGAAAGTAGTGAAGAGTGCCCAAGTCTTTGATAGAAAACTCCCGATGCTTCCGATCGATGAACTTCCAGAAGAGAGTAGGGTTATTGCCTGTAAGGATGATGTCATCAACGTAAACCAACAGATACAACAATGACGATTCTCGAGACAGATTAAATAGATAATTATCAGCAGAACTGCAGATGAAACCAAGCCAAACCAGATAAGTACTAAATCGCTGGAACCAGGCCCGCAGAGCTTGCTTAAGACGATAAATAGCCTTTCCCAAACAACCAACATACTCTGGGTGAAGAGGATCCTTGTAACCAACGGGATGCTCTGTATAAACTGGAGCATCAAGAACACCATTTAGAAAGACATTCTTAACATCCAGTTGATGAAGAGGCCGAGAGCGCATTGTAGCAATAGCTAAAATAGCACGAACCGTGGATGCTTTGACCACTGTATTGAAAGTGTGGTTGAAGTTAAAACCCAGAATCTATGAAAACCTTATGCCACAAGACTAGCTTTATGACGCTCAATAGTGCCATTCGGTCGATACTTCAGTCTATAAACCCATTCGGAGCCAACAGTGCTGGCATCCGAAGGTCGAGTCACCAAATCCCAAGTGCGCTATCTATGAAGAACTTCCATCTCATTATCTATGGCAGAAACCCAAGCCTAATCTTGAAAAGCAGCACAAAAATCCGTAGACTCAAAATGAGCAAGTAGAGCAGCACTAAGACCATGAGCAACAATGTTTGAATAATCCCTATGCTGAATAGCACCAGTAGCTAACTAGTAGTCATCAGACGAGTGCGACGCTAAGGTGGAGAGATTGGAGGAGCAGTCGTGGCCAACGAAGGGGCCAGTGAGGTGGTTAGTGAACAAGGTGGGCTGGTTGGTGAACTAGGTGAGCTAGTCAATGGCGAGATGGGCGAAGCAGAATGCATCGGAGAGGCCACTGGATGGTCTGAATCAGTAGAGAAGATAGAACATGGGGCCGTATTCGGGGAGGACGATAGCATCGATGAGCCAGGAGGGCTGGCAACTGAAGTGACAAACCGAGTAGGAGAAGATGCCACCGTGGAAGAGGAAGGAATATCAGCTGATGCATCAGTGGGATCAAAAACATTAGAGGTATCCAAAGAGAGTGGAGATACTAAAGTATAACCAACAACATAAGGTAAGAAAGTGTTGTCAAGCCGATTATTTCTGGTGACATATATCTTTCCAAACGTAGGGTCCAAACATCGATATCCCTTGTACTGAGAGCGTACCCAAGAGATATACAAGACAAACTGCGAGGAGAGAGTTTGTAAGATGCATATGGATGAAGATAAGGGTACACACGACAACCAAATACATGAAAGTTCATGTATATGGAAACCAACCCATTAACAACATCATATGGTGATCGTCCTCCAAGAACAGGAGTGGGCAGCCAATGTATGCTATAAACGGGTGCAGAAAAGATGTGAGGCCACTGGGAGATAGGTACGTGAGAGTGATACAACATAGACAAACACATCTCAGCAATGAAAAGGTGCTTGCACTCAGCTTGACCGTTCTACTCATGAGTATACATGCAAGAAATCTGATGATGGATGCTCTTTGTCTGAAAGTGAGAGCGTAAGCAACCATTTACGAACTCAGTCCCCCCCCCATCACATTGAAACAACTTAATGGTGGAAGAGAACTGGTTCTCCACAAAAGCCTCAAACTGGCGATAAACATCCCAAAAATTATATTTGCGACACAGTGGGTAAAACTACGAGAGTCGGGAATGGTCATCAAGGAAAATGGCATAGTAGGAGAAACCATCAGCAGATAAAATAAGAGAGGGCCCCCATAAGTCACAATGAACCAGATCAAGTATCCTAGTAGCACATTTTCATCTGAATAAAAAGGTAATCGCTCCCCTTTAGCTTTTTCACACGTGTCACAAAGAGTAGGTTTAGGCAAAACCGATGAGACAGATAAAGATCCAGAAGCTCGCAAACCAGAAATAATTGAATGCGTAATATGACCAAGTCTAGAATGTCAGGTTTCAAAAGATGCACGCGACTTATTTGATTCCATAATATACAGTAAACCAGATGCACCATAGTCTAAAACATAAAGACTATCATCAATATAACCATGACCCAAGGTTTCCTTAGTGATTTTATGCCAAATAATAAATTAAAGATCATCAAAGCAAATGACACAATTCAAATCCCGAGTTAATTTGCTAATGGAAAGCATTTTTTTGTGATATCAGGCACAATAAGTACATCATAAAGAGACGGAGACTTAGAAAAATGAGAATCACCGACGTGAGTAATAGTGAGGGGGGAAATGTTACCAAAATAGATGCGGGAAGAACCATCATAAGGTGTCACATGATCAACAATAGTGGGATACGATGCCATGTGTTTTGTGGCACCAGAGTCTACAATCAACTTGGAGTCATCTCATCGTCGATGATGAGAAAGGCCACTATAACTTAAATATCACATCGTAGAGAGCCAAAAAAATCCATATCACATAGAGAAAATAAAATATATATATAATAGGACCAAAATTTACCCAAAAATCTGTCGGACGCATGCAACAGGCGTATAGGAAAAATGGGTGTTTGTACTACACGCGCGTCTGTGGGAGTGGAGAAGCAGTTGGGCGCGTGTATATCATGCTCTAGTGGAGTAAATCGTGTACACATCCTGTAGGCGCGTGGATAACCCGCACTAAGATGCTCGTTGAACCAGACAAAGGCACCGATCTGCTCGCTGAACTGTCTGGAGAATCGACGTCAGAGAGCTACGAGCGGCAACGAGAGAGCGGACAAAGACTTGTCGAGAAACTACCGGATACCATCAAACTGAGAAATGAGATGCCGAAAAAGGTGCCTTGATTGCTAGAGATGGAGACCGCCGCTGGTTAAAGAGGGAAAGTTGGCCAGAAAAGATGAAGAAACCAGACCGAGAAGGATAACGCTGGGTACTAGAGGACCCGTTCGGAGATGACATTGCAGGAGAGAAAATGTTGCTGGAGAAGAGGAATGACCACCAAATTATGCTAGAATAATGGATGGAAAGGCTGTCGGGAGCCACCGAAAACTGGCTGGAAATTGGTGGTGGTTCTGTCATCGAAAAAAAGAAAGGGGGAGACGGCAGGATTTTTTTTAAGGGTTAGGGTGTAGGATTAGAACTTGATCTGATACCATGAAAGAATGATTTCCCGTAAAGAATAATATATTACTGACTAGAATAAATAGAGTACGAAAGGAAAGCTAGTACTAGTATAACTCTAGTCTAGTCAACAACTCTATCTAGAATCAAATCAAATCAATCATATACTTGACTTATTCTAATACTCTGATTTGATTTGATTCTAACACTATGTAATGTCATCAACTCAAGATAACACAATGGATGAATTATTCATCTTCAACTCCAAGAACATGCATAATAGGGCCAAGAGAAAGGATAAATATAAGTCTTTGACTAAATATATAGTAACTCATATCAAATAACATAGCCAAAAGTGTTTCACTAGGGGTTGATGTAATTGGTAGGAAATTTATGCTATGTTGTTCATCCTAGTGTCTTCCATCACTTTCACACATAGCAACTCAAAGTATAACAATGTGATCTCTCAAAACAAAGATTGATGTAGAGAGTGCTCCACTCTAGCTTAAACTTCATTTTAGTAGGCTAAAATATTCAATTAAACCCGTCATTTTCATCATTCCGGAAATCAATTCAATCAAATGTAACAAATCATAGAAAATCTCATTCAAAAACTTCAAGACATGTCAAATTTTATCAAGTTTCTTAAACAATGAAAATTTATAACCGACAGGTTACTTTTATCAAGAGCTACTAGAATTTCTTCATATCAAATTATTGACTCACAATATTCAAAACATATGTTTGACTAAAAAACCAAACTTTAAAACTTCAATTTTCCCAAAAAATAAAAAAGTAAAACACATAATAAACCTCGTCTCACTTAAACTTTGCTTGCCCACAAGAAAATAATGCAAAGTTCTTGTGAGAAAATGTTGCACACATAGTCAAACATAATGATAAACAAAATACAAGGGAAAGAGAGAACTTATAGTGGTAGGTTTTGAGAAATTCCAACAAGAATAGAGTATTTCATCATGATCGAGTCTTGCCATTGACCTCCTGTTTGGCCAAATTGAAGGTCGCCGGGGCCTCTTTGACCAAATTGAAGGTCGTCGGGGCCTCTTTGACCAAATTGAAGGTCGCATGAATCTGTTTGGTCAAATTGAAGGTCGTAGAGGCCTGTTTGACCAAACTGGGCCCAGATTGCTCATTTTGACTGCGGCTATTTGGCTAAACAGAGTGTGTGATTCCGAGCTCTCCAAAAGTGTGAATTATCCATGGTGAAAATTCAAGTACTTCAAACTCTATAGATCAAGAAAATGAGAGGATGAAAAATTGAATTCACAAAAATAAAATCTAAAGAAAAACAAAGAAAATTTGGTTGCCTCCCAATCAGTGCTTTTGTTCATAGTCTTTGGCTAAACTTTCAGATGTTGTTAATGAACAGTTGTTGGACACAGTGGAACTTCTTCCATTAATGCAAACTGAGAAGCATTGTAGTATGGCTTAAGGCGACGATCATCGACGAGAGTTGTCCTTTTGTGTTCATGCTCATAATCTCTACTATCCCATTTTCCCAAACTGAGGCTACCTTATACGGTCCAATCCATTTTAGCTTGTGTTTCCATGGCATTATTCAAAACTTGGACTAAAAAAGAAGAACTTTCTGCCCAACCACAAATTTCTTAGATCTCAAATTCCTGTTATGCCACATCTTAGTACGCTCCTTGTACCATACAATTTGGTCAAACACTTCCAACTACAGGTTCCCTAATTTTTCGAGTTGAAATTTTCTTCCTACGGGTCCTTTTTTGGCCAACCTGATGGTGCAAAGGGCCTGTTTGGCCAAACTGAGGGTCTCAAGGGGCTGTTTGGTCAAACTAAGGGTCTCAAGGATCTGTTTGGCCAAATTGAAGGTTGGTTATAGATGAAGTAATGGTGCAGGGGCCTGTTTGGCTAAAATGAGGGTCCCAGGGGGTCTGTTTGGCCAAACCAAAGATGGTCGCTAGCTCAAGTAGTGGCGTAGGGGATTGTTTGGCCAAACTAAGGGCTAACGGCTCTTGTTTGGCCAAACTCAGCTCGTGTTGGCCCTGTTTGGCTAAATTGAACTCTAATTGGCCTTATTTGGCCAAACTGAGCTCAAATGACTTCCGTTTGGTCAAACTGAGGGTGTTTCAGTGTTGGATACTTCTCCTTGTGAGTAAATTGAGCATAATAATTCTCAAATTTCTCCATCGCCTAATCCTTAAACATACACCTCGTTTGGACTTGTAGCTGGTGGAATTTCCATCCTATCCTGCAAAATTTTAGTCTCAAGAGAATCTTGGACAAGAGGGTCAAATTTATCGATGACATACACCTATAGATTTTTGTGGTGGGTTTATCAATGTTGAACGTGTATTTCTCACCATAATAATCAAGACAAAATTTTCCATTACCAACATTAATGATGGTATTTACCATTTTCAAGAATGAATGTCCCAACAGTACCCCTTGTCTTCCTTTACCACAAGTATGATTCATCTTAACCACATAAAAATCCGATGGGTAAACAAAATCATTGACTCGTACAAGTACATTCTTAAGCAACCCTTCAGGATATACACAAAATCTATCTGCCAATTGGATTATTGCTCTAGTATCTACCATTTCCGCTCCACTCAATATTTTATATATAGATAATGGTATTACATTAATGGAAGCACCTAAATCACATATAGAAGATTCAATCATTTTATCTCCAATATAACATGGCAAAGAGAACATGCCTGGATTTTTACATTTTAGTGGTAAGTCTTTCTGTATCACCGCTGAAACTGACTCACCCATGATGATATTTCTTGAGTCCTTTGGTTTACCTGCAGTAAAATCCTTCAATTTTTTTTCTCATGGGTGGTATTCTTACAGCTTGCAAGAAGGGAAGATTAATCTCCATTTTTTAAAAAATAGATTAAAAAAATCTATAGACTCTTCTTTCTTTCTCCACAACCTGCGAGGAAACAGCGGTAATTTTTTTATAGATGGGTCTTTTAAACTCTACCTTTTACTTACATCTCACGGTCCAGTGGATTTATCTTCACCTTTTTCTTGATAATATTCTGAATTCGCGCCCTGTTTGGCCAAACTGAGTCCTGCGTGTTCATTTTATGGAAGTAATAGCTGGTTGCTCCTGTTTGGCCAAACTGAGCCCGGATGACTCTTGTTTGGCAAAACTGAGCTATGGTTGGCCTTGGTTGGCCAAACTGAATCCAGGTGGCTCCTATTTGGCCAAAATAATCCCTGTTAGGTCATGTTTGGCCAAACTGAGCTCTGCATCAGCATGTTCCTCTTGCAAATTGGCTACAAATTTTGGAAGTGGTGCACCAATTTTTTTTCCTGCTCATCAAGATGATTTGATTCACAGTTTCCCTTGGGTTCAACTGCACTTGAGATGGTAATTTAGGTTGTTTAGTCCTGAGCTCATTCAATGAATTCGACAATTGAGAAATTTTTAGTGTATGTTCCTCTAATGTTGCCTCGGTCTTCCTGGCACTTTGATACTGATTTTGTAACATGGTCATCGTTAAGTCCATCTTTTCATCTATATATCTCCCTTGAGTTGCTTCTTGGTTCTGAGGGAAAGTCTGTGGCGCTCTTTGATTTGGTGGAACATAGGGTTGTTGAGGTTGATTTCCTGACTCTCTCCAACGAAAATTTGGGTGATCTCTCTATCTTGGGTTGTAAGTGTTGGGTTAAGGCTCTTCCCTTTGCTTCCTCTCATTCCAATTTCCAATCGCATTTGCTTGAACCGGTATCTCTCCCATAGTCACTTTGATCGCGATGTTATATGATTAAACTCTCAACATGTATTGCAAAGGCTTTATTGTTGTACTACAATCGCAACCTTGTCAACAACCTTAGAGAGAATCTTCTCCATTTTGTTCATCCTCTCCTTAAAACTATCTAAATCAGATGTATTTGTCTGTGCCACCTTCTTCAAGAGTCTGGCATCTTGCTGATCATATTCCTTTTTTGAATCCACCAACCTCTTGACGATCCTATTGACTTCATTTACCCAAAGAAGAGAGAAGTCACCACTAATTGAAGAGTTAATCAAATCCTTGTTGGAAGCCGTCATTCCTTGGTAGAAGCATTGAAGTAATTGTCCTTCACTCATTCGATGATTGGGGCAACTATCCACCAGTCGCCTAAACCTTAGCCAAAAAATGCTCAGTGGTTCATCATATTATTTTTTTATGCTCGTAATCTCACTTTTCAAAGCATAATTTCTTGTGGCTAGGAAATAATACTCCAAGAAAAGCTTCTTCAGTTTAGGCCATGTTGAAATGGAGTTAAGCAGTAAGCTATAAAACCATTGGTTTGCGGCTCCAGTGAGGCTGAAAGGGAATGAAACCATCTTGAATTTATCCTTGGTGACATTATTCGGGCTTTTCTGCACCTTGAAATTTTTTATGAATTCACTCAAGAAGTTGTACGGGTCTTCTGTATTCCGTCCATGGAATTTTTGAAGAACATTCAAGAATGCAAGCTTGATCTGAATGGGATTCTTTGGAAACTGAATTAGTGTGGAAGAATCTTCTTTACTATGTCTAGTGAGTTCCCACATATAAGGATTGTCAGCATTGTGCCTAAGATTCTCGTTTAATGCTCTTTCTTCCATTCCGGTGTCACTTTCATATTCAGATGCTGCTAAATTCTTAATGTTAGGCTCTGTTTGGCCAAACTGAAGGTCACGGGGGGATGTTTGGCCAAACAGAGGGTCACATCATCTAGCCAAACGGAGGGTCATAGGTGCCTGTTTGGCCAAACTGAGCGTGTGCAGCAAATTTACTCTCTCTCACTCTTTTCCTGTTCTGTTTGGCTGTCAACTCTATCTCCGAATCAAATATCAAATCCGTTTTTGATGATCTGCTCATAAACCAAACACTAACACACAAAATTAGTAGGTAAAATTAAATAGCAATTGACTAACCGTTTCCCGGCAACGACGCCAATTTGGTGAACATTGTTTCACTCACCAAAATAATATGTAGACTCTAAAATGAGATTATCACAGTAGCAAGCAGAGTTGATCCCACGAGGAATGGAGCAATAATTATAGTAAAAATACCTACTAATATAGAACACTTTTGGTGTAGTTACCACGCCTTGATTTTAAGATATTTATTAACAACTAATAACGCAAACTAACAAATACCAAATATGAATAAAAATGTAAACTAACAATTATAAAAATGTAGATAACGTATGAATAAAGTAATCAGCTCGAAATAACTTACATTAGTTAAACATCGATCATGGGCGCAAAGATAAATAAATTCATATGCATATATCAATTATAGGACGGCGAATATTTGCTTAACCCTGTCAACTCTTTTATACTTTGTCGACAATTGACCAATTATAATTAACCAATTGTTTCTCTTACCAAGATGCCCCCAGAAAGTATTCGCTGAACCAGATACACACTTCGATAGCATTAAGAATGAAAAGAACCTGATATAATAATTACCCAAATATTCGCAAGTAGTAACTCACACTTAATTGTTACGCATCTTGTTGTTCCAGTCTTAACTAGTTATCTGTATAACTTCCACAAGAACTCGCTACTTACTAACCCTTTCCAAGGATTACATATTGGTGGATTTAGATAGCAATATCCCAATAATATTCAAGTTGATTAGGATTAAACACATCAAGAATAAAATTAAATCAAGAACAATTAAGAACACATATGAATCAATTATAAAATAATTAGACCTCACGATTCATAAGCTAATACTTGTTACTCTATGCCGATATATAAATTAATTACTCATAATAATTAAACTAAATAAATATATAATAAAAAGAATAACATTCTTAACCTAATAAAATAACTAAGAGAGCAACCCAACCGTGAGAATATATTAACGCAAAGCTCCAGGAGAAAATATTGTCAAAAGCATGTAAAACCCTGTATAGTTCAGGTGAAACGGAGCTAAGTTGAGTTGAGAAGAGTTGAGAAGAGTTGAGTTGAGTTGATTGGAACTAAGATGGGCTGAGAAGAGTTGAGAAGAGCTGATAAGAGATGAGAAGAGTTGAGAAGAGTTGAGTTGAACAGATTGGAGTTGAGTTGAAAAGATTGTAGCTGAACTAAACTGAATTAAATTTCGATGAACTGAAATTAACCAAAACAAACTAAACTAAATCAAAATGAAATGAAATGAACCGAATCTAATCTAATTGAATTTAACTGAGTCAAACTTAAACAAAATGAATCAAATTGACCGAATCGAACTGAACTGAGCAGAGACAACTGAAATGGACCGAATCAAATTAAACTGAATTGAATCAAATTGTACTTAGTTGAATCAAAATGAACCGAACTACATCAAAATGAACTCAACTGAATGAATCTGAAGTGAAATGAATCACACTAAACTGAACTGAACCAAAATGAAGTGGACTTAGTTTAACAGAGAAGAATTGAATTAAAATGAACCGATCGGAATTAAATTGAACCAAACTGATTCAACTGAACTAAATTGAATAAAACTTAATTGAACGAAAAATAATCAAAAGAAGATAACGTTTAAATTATAATCCCTCCATCCCACTAATAACTCTCTACTTTCATTTTTGGTTCGTCCTACTAATAACTTTCTATTTTTAATATTTCTACATTTAGTCATAAATATGTGGTCATAACTCTTATTTTCATTTTAATTATGTGGGGTCACTGTCACCACCCACTAAAAAGATGTCATATAGATTTGTCTTAAACTTTGTGCAAAAAAAAATCCGGAACTTTATAGTGAGATGGAGGGAGTATTACATATTAATAATTAATTATGATATAAATAAAGTGCATGTGAATTAAATAATTTATTTAAAAATTTAATATATGATGTAATTCTAGAATTCGAACATTGACTTTAAAAAAAATTAAAACTCATGTTAATGGGGGAGAAATTTACTAGGTTCTCCAAACCTGTTAGTAACTTTCGTTACTCCAAAAGAATCACAATTAGTGAAAGTTTGTACAAAATCCTTGAAAAAGGCAAAATGGTTGCCTATTGCAAGCCAAAATTTTATTTAGAAAACAATTGGTAGTGTTTCCAAATGTAACACCTCCACCCCTGTGAATTCGAACATTGACGGTATCGAATTTAAAATGAAATATATTTTTTATAATTGAAAATGTTTCACAAATATAATAAATACAATTATTAATTATATTACATCTATGTGAAATGTATTATAATTATAATTAAATATTGGTAGGTAATAAGAAACGTGATATAACAAATTTAGGGTTGGAGAACAAAGTTTTTAAAACCAAACAAGTCCAAATACATCATACCACTCATACCACAAGCGTATAATAATTCGACATGTTGCTACAATATACACCCTCGGTGTTGGTAGTATGAATGTAAGTGAATTCAATGTTGGCACTACTGCGCCTAAATGTATAATTCCATAATTTGAGTTATATTACTGCAAATATTAATGTTCATTTTGAGTTATGTATTTCATGTTATATATATATATATGTATGTATTGAACTGATTTAAACTCCATATTTAGTAATAGGTTTGGAGTTCATTCATTTAAAGAAATTTACAATCAATGAGCCGAAATGAAATTTGGTACGGTATACTTCCATAATTTAGAACATTGATTAATAATTTAGAGAGAATTTATCCAAAAATGATAGTTATCTTCTTTTTCATTATTTACCTTGTAATTTTACCGTATTAAATCTTAGTAAAATTCATAATAAAATTTTTAACATCCAAGTGAAAGTTAATAAAATGATTTTAAAATTTCATGGTATTTAACAATTTTTTAATAATTAATAATAAAATATGTTAATTGTATGTTAAATTAAACATCTATAATAGTATGTATGTTTTTCATAGTCACAATAATTATAACAATTTATACATTCAAATATGAACAACATTTACCATAAGTTTCATGTTCAAAATAGTTGAAAGAACTAGAGGTGTCAATTGGGCGGGATTGAGAAAAAAATGGGATGAGAAATTAATAAATGAGTAGTTAATGGGATCGTATATCAAATACCCATTAGCTTTTGGGATTGGGCGGGGTGAGAATAACTATATTTAATGGGAAATTTTGATCCCAATGGGTCCCAAATTATGTTAACTTAATGGGAACCCAACAAATACCAAATAAATACCCAAAATTACCCAATTAAATGCATATGTAATATTTAACATACAAGGTCATTATAATTCACAAATTATACATCTTTAACGCATGTATAAATCAATAGTCTAATAGTTTGGTGTTATTAAACAGACCGTCACTCATTCACATGCTTAAATTATATTATAATCTGTTGTCGGATAGGGCACAGTTCATGTCCTTTCATTTTAATTCTACAACACTTGTGACCATAAATGAGTCGAGTTGAACTCGAACAACCACTAATTCGAATTCAACTCGTTTAAAATATCTCGAATTCCATCTCGACTCAAACTCGTGCGAACCTGTAGTGTATTGACTCAAGGTCGAGTTCGAATGAAATTAGTTTGACTCGAGTTTGATTTTGAGTGAAATTAGTTTGAATCGAGTTCGATTTTGAAGAAAAATGTTTGCGAACAACTCGGTTAAATCTTGATTTGAATTCCAATTTGATCGAGCTCGTACAGTATTCATGATCGAGCTCGTGCAGTATTCGAGATCGAGCTCGTACAGTATTCGAGATCGGGCTCGTACAGTATTCGAGATCGAGCTCGTACAGTATTCTAGATCGAGCTCGTACATTCTAGATTGAGCTCGTACAGTCTTCGAGATCGAGCTCGTACAGTATTCGAGATCGAGCTCGTATAGTATTCAACCTCGGGATGAACAAAATCACGTTTATTTAACGTCGTCGGCACGACATACTCTCTTTATCAAGCTTTATTCAAAACATACCTTGGGTCTCCGGAGTCACCATCCTTGATTCCACCCATTCTTGTCTCCGTATGTATTGGTCTCCAACATTGTCTCGCCTTAAATCTCATCTTCGAAGCCAAATGGATTTGTGCACCTTGTCCCTTTTTGGGTAATTTTGAGAACTATTTGGAGTGAAGAGGGTTTAGATGATGTTTCTTTTATCCCTTCTTCACTCGCTGCAAGTTAGTACTAGAGAAAATACTAGAAACTTCCTTAGGTGCCTTATTAATTCTCTTATCAAGTTCAATCAAGTTAATCATGTGGTAATGTTCAAACTCATTGTGAGGATCATGCAAACTTTCACTTATATTGACAACATGGCAAGACATTTTATCCTTTGGAAGCTCTTTATCCTTATAGATCTCATAACCTA
>JAULKM010119637.1:0-21252 GCA_032355605.1 Rubia tinctorum | reverse complement strand
TATATATATATATATATATATATATATATATATATATATATTAAATCCCTAGCTTCCACTTTCCAAAATTCATTTTGTCTTCCTCCAACCATGTCTTTCTCTTTCGTTTTTTTTCGTTCAACGTTAAAATTTTCTCTATTTTAGGTCAAATTCTACCGGTTTTGATGCTGAAACTTTGATTAGAATTTCTCCTTGTTGTGTGCTTTGAAAATCGCCGGGTGCTTCATTAATTTTGCTCTGTGCTCTGGTTTTTTTTTGCTTCAATTTTTTATTTTCCCCAATTTTTACTGGTTCGTCGTCGATTAAAGCTTCAATTTCAAGTACTTGTTGTTCGATGCTTTCATATGAGGCAATTTTCTCTTTTTGTGTTCCATTTTTGATTTTATGTTCCTTTTTTAGGTTTTTGATTTTAAATCTCAAGTTTTTTGTGTTTTATTGCAGCGGAATGGTGAAGAAGAAAGGAAAAACTTGTTGAAAGTCCTTCTAATGTTAAAGCTGTTATTTTTTGTTGAGTTTGTGTTGTCCATTGTAAATTTTGGTGTCAAATGAGGATGCATCTGCTTTAGTTTGAAGTATAACCGTTTTCGGATGCTTTTTGTGTGATGATATTAGCATGTTTACTATTTTTCCCAATTGAGGAGGTTTATTTTTGAAGATTTGATGTTTATTATGAAAGGTCACAACTTTATAGTGTAATATGTTGATATTAAGTGGTCGTTGTGTTAAATTGATTTTTTTTGTTTTCGATTCATAATGTTTATTTTTGTCTCCTGCCCAATTTTTTTCGTCAAATTCAATGATAAGTGTTGTGTTTGAGATGAAAAGTTGTCAAAAGATGTGAGCAAAATTAACAAAATGAATTGATGTGGATATGTTCTGAAAATTTGTGTGAGCGTGTGGATAGATTTAAGAAGGTCACCACGTTTGTGAGCGGCTGTGTCTACTTTCTATTAATTCATTTTTTGCAGTGTGTTCCATATCACAGTATGAATGATTTTATGGATTAGCATAAGACTGAGGTAAAGCTGGATATTAGGTGTGAGTGGATGAAGAAATGTGGGTATGGACATGCTGCAATACTGAATGATGTATTTCATTTAACTGATCGAGTGAGTCAGGTAAAGCTGCTGCTGGTAGTCGGGTTCTGCAATTCGATATTCCTATTGGAATTTCAACGGATGAAGAGATTGCATGTCTTAAATTGAATGCAAGTATGTTGTTTTGAGTGGATTTGTTGTAAAATGTATTGTTGTTTTGTAGGTGGGTGGTGAGGCATTTTCTTTGTTTTGAAGGTCTATGGAAGTGGTTACTTCCAAATTATCAGAGCAGTAGTCGAAAGCACAAACGCTGGCTATTCATGATGATCTGGACACAAATTCAAAGAACCTGCCAAACAGTCAAAATATCCTTGATGATGCCACGACGTTGAAGGTGATCAGTGACCTCTTGCGGGATTTTAAGAAGAAGGCAACTGGATCCATGCCCAGTTTTGACCTTCTTGATCTTGATGATATCTGATTTGAATAGCTATGCAATAATTTGTGGATTTATTCTAAAATTGGATTGTTTTGGATGCAAGAAGATGCTATTTTGTTATTTTGAAGTAATCTGATTTAGGTATGACAAGTTGGATTTTTAGGTAAAAACAATGATGGTTTATAGTGATAAATGCTCACTATAAAATGCACATTTCAGAAGTTTATTTTGTTTAAGTTCTTTCTCTTAAAATTTTAAAGTTACCTGATTTTTTGTGTGATAGGTTGGATGTTTAGGTTAAAACATTTCATGTTTGTAGTGATAGATCTTCACCATAACAGATGTTGCATTCTGGAATTGTTTTCGAAGTTTGGATGTTAGTTAAAACAGTGCATGTTTATAGTGATAAATCTTCACCACAAATTGCATAGTTTAGATGTTGCATTCTGGGTTTGGTTTCAGTTCATTTTTAAATCTTTTTTAAATTTACCTGGTTTTTTGTTTTCTAGGTTGGATGTTTAGGTCAAAACATTGCATGTTTATAGTGATATATATTTTGACCATAAGTTTATGGTTGTGCTGCAAGATATGGTGCATTACTCTATAAAGGTTGTCAACCATTTTATTTCGTATTTTGGCCTTACACCCCGTTCTGGTTAAAAGAAATTCCTTTGTCTTTGTCTTTCTCAAGGTTGAATCTTCCGATCCATCACTGATTGGTGTTAGTGGGGTTGATGTTGCTACTCCCCTCCCGAGTTTTTCCTTTACATGAGCACACAAATTACTTTTCAGTAATGACACCTTGGTTGCTCTTTCATTGCATATTTATTTTGTACCCGAATCCCAATTTTTTAGCATGTCGTTTGTAAAGGTCCTCCAATTCTCGCATCATTCTTGCTTGTAGTTCATTGAAGCATTTAGTCATGTCAATTTCTACTAAGTTTGGTATATGTTCATACTCTGCAGTAATTGCAAGTGAAATATTTGAGTTTTGGTTAAACAAATTACATATTTAGAGTAAAACATATAGTTATATGTTACTTATTTGTGTTTTCGGTTATCTTTTTTTTTTTGTGATTCTTCTTCTATGATCTGTAATTTCTAAATATTTTCCTAAAGTGTTCAACATAAAACTTTAGGTTGAAACATAGACAATAAATTATAAAACAATGAAATTTGAAATGAGATTTAAATCTTAGCATGTACTTAGTATAAAAAATTAAATCTTAACATGTACTGAGATTTCGTATTTCCTGAACAAAAAAACTTTATATTTGATCAACAGAATGGTAGTATGTATGATTTAATAACTTTCATTATCAGTGTAAAATGTTCGAATTTTAATGAATATAATAGTGGATCGAAAGGGAGATGAATTTGTCAGAGTTCATACTTTCATAAGGTGTATTAGCAGCAAAATCAATATGTTATTCTATTCATTCGGTTAAGAGCATTTGAACAGTAAAATTCAATGAAAGTAATGATACGTAAGGATTCTATTGCAATTTAAAACAAAAACGCATACAAAATCAGAATCAAATAGCAAAATAAATAAATCTAATCACAGTTTGTAATGAAACTTACAAGTTCTCCATTTCCTCCAGAGTTCATTCTTCTGCAATTTAATGCAGAAATGGATTGCTTCATCTGCGACGGTGACTAGCAATCCGCGACGCCGATGACTGCCTACGTGGATTTAAATTGGTGAAGAATCAAAGACGACAGAGGTTTATGTTATGAGAGAAAGTCAGAGCTATAATTTTGAATTTATTTGAGCTGGTGGAAGGTTTGGTGAGATGGAAAGAAATATGAGGTTTACCTTAAATAGGCATGTGAGTTTACCCAAATAGGTTATAACCCGAATTGCACCCGCATTCCAATTACTGTCGACCCGCCAGTTTTTAAGTTTCTTTGTGGTAAAATTGCACTTGACTCCCCGATCTTTCCATAGCTTATAGAAAGATCGTCTTTCAAGAGACAGACTCAACTTATAAAGTTATATTTTATAATTATATATTCAAAAAAAAATATATATTTTTAAAACTTATGAAAATCTCGTTCCAGTAAATAAAAACAAACATTAAATCAATTACTGGAGGAAGGCAAATCATTGGCTGGCCATAAAAAAATAATTGAACGGCAAACCAACGTCTATTTATGTTCATTTTACGATGTTTAAAATTAAATCACCATAAATTTTTAGAAAACAAGGTGGTTAAATTTAACCGCCGTCTTAATGAATTTTTATGAATCAGATCTATGTCAAAATTTTAAAAAATGAGTTACGTGGCTTACACATGCACATTAACACCTAGCGTGATACCATGTAAATGGTTTCCAAGGGGTGCGTTTTAATTTCTTAGGTGGAATTTGTAACAACTCCCTGTTTTAATTCCAAATAGACCTTTTGGAAACAAATATGTAAATGTTAGTTTGTTTATAGTAATATGGATGTTTACATTATCGAACTTGAATGCAAAAATGGTGATATGTTTGAGAGTCAAACATTTCAGGTGAATGTTTTGATATCGGGAGTATAATATTCTACGCTTTTTGGTCATGTCTGACAATCTTGCCATTCGAAAGCACTAACAAATTCCAGTTTTTTTATATAATAAAATTTTCATTCTGCACATATTCCATTCCGAAATGTTTGGCAATATCTAAAATTTTGGGACCCCAAAACATTTTCGATACTGTAACTTGGTTCGCCAATTATATTTTCAACATAAAATGAATAATCATGTCACCAACCCCTATCTCGAAACAATCATCGGTGTCAGTAGTTCATTGTTACAACATATCTGAAAATTTTGGATTTTGTGAGAAACCCTAGACAGTTGTTCTTGGTCGTGTGTGTTATTAAAAATACAAAACAAATTTTCTTGGGTTTTTGGAGGTGGGATTCATTCCATTCGAGGATGAAATTACAAAGAAAAAACCAACGATGGATACAAGATAGAAATGGAATGAGAGGTAAAGTTTCTTTCGGCCACATGTCAAACGCCCATCTATTTGCGACCTAGTCAAGTTGATTAACTTTCAGAATCTCCTTCTTTGTTGTCTATGTTAGGTATGCTTGGAAACCTAGTACTGCACAAGGTGATGGTGGGACCAGTTGATCACTCCAATCCCGCTTCCAAGTTAAGGGGAAAATGATAAAAACGGTGAGCAATAGATTGTAGGATAACTATCTCACAATGACCCTTACAATAACTTCTACACTATTTTGGTTTTGTTCATTTGCAATAGTCATGCTATGTAGTTTCAATGCTAAATGTCCGCTAGAGGTTCCTATAGATATTGTTCTTCATTTTTGTTTGGTTGTAATGCACAAAGTGTTATACACATGCTTTTAGTTTTGAGACAAACCTGTGCATATAACCACGTTGCTTTGGAGAACTTCTAATTCGTAAATGTAGAAGACTAAATTTTCCAATTGAATAACCGAAATCGCAACTAACATTGGATCGAAAACAAAAAAATTAAAAAGAAAAACTCAAATAATTTCAAATCTCGCAACTGCTATTTCGAGAACTACACCAAAAAATTGATTACCCTACCGAGCTCTGTACGACTATACCCGACCTACCGAATTAGTTTCCGCAATGATGGAATTTCGGTAATCAGAAAATTGGACAATTTAAGAAAGGGAACCACAATGGTACCAGCGTCATGCAACGAAGAACAATGGCGGTGCACCAGGGACGACGTATCAAATTCGGCATCCTTAGGCCACGTTAACCATCGTTGACACCCCATGTTCTCCACCGGTGTGTTTTATTTGAAATATGAATATTTTTTGGTAGATGATAAACACAATTTAATACTTTTAAAAAGTTAGAATGAACTAAAGGTATAGAAATATATGTTCTAAATTTTTAAAAATATAGTTAGATTTGATAATAATTAACTATTGAGAGATGAGAGTTTTTCTTGACACTAAATTACGTTAATATTCAAAATATTAAATAAAAACCATTTTATTTTTATTTTGAAATAATTTCATGATTTTATTTAGTACATTATCATAGATATTTTAAATAAAAAATTAGTAAACAAAAACATACAAAATTCTGAAGTTTAAAGCCAAACCCCAAATCCTAAATTCTAAAGACTTGCCTCCCACACATTACCAAGGAGTTTTATAAAAGTACAAATTCTTATATCATGTGATCAATACAAAAAGATATTGAACATAATTATTCAGAACTTGGTTAGAATCTCCACCAATTCTTGAAAGTTTTTTGCTGAACTTCCATCTGCTTTAACCGCATCTATAACCCTACATTTGAGAACCTCAACATTCCCTTGGATTTCCTTCCCCTTTTCACTAGACAAAATGACATCAATGGCCTCCATAGTTCCACTCTTAGTAAAAACCCCATCTCTAATCCTCAGTCCAATCCTCCATTTCTCCTCCACCATCACACTATTCAGCCCTTGATCCCCAAAAAAGGGCCTACAAATCAAGGGCACCCCACAAGAAATGCTCTCCAAAACAGAGTTCCACCCACAATGTGTCACAAAAACTCCAATTTTCCCACTTTGAAGGACCTCAACTTGAGGTGCCCATGACACAATTTTACCATACTCACTTGCCAGACCTACAAACTCCTCAGGCAAATTCTTCCTAGCATGGTCCCTCAATGACCATAGAAATGGAACCTTGGAGGCCTCCAATGCCTCTGCTAAGGCCACCAGTTCATCCGGGGGTGGCGTGACCACGCTACCAAAGCTTATGTACACGACGGATCCAGGCTTCTGCTTCTCTAGCCACTGGAGACATGATTCTTCGTTGTTATCATCGGACAAAGAATTCGAAGCTTTTGAGGATGCAGGAGAGGGTAGAGGGCCGATGTTGAGGAATTTCGGGAACTTTGACTTGAGGTCATCTGTGATCGATGGATCGATTTCTTCGAAGGAGTTTATAACAACTGCAGTTGCCTTATGCAAATTTTGTGCCATTTTGTAGAGCATGAGAGCTAGGGGAGATTCTTCATTTCCCAACAATACTTCTCTTGGCATGCTACTGATTTTCAGTCCCTCCAATCCAGGAATGTTTGTGACCTCCGCTTTATCTGGGCAAAAGAAATTGTCAACTCTAGCTGAATGTTAATAAGAAGGCGTTTCAATAGAGATTGGTGGGGAAAAAAAGGGTACATTTCAAATTCAAACCGTAAAAAATAATTTTGTATGACACTCAATTAACTTTGGGGTTAAGAACACTAAATTGGGCATATGTTTAGTGTTTACCAGATAAGGCATATCGTCTTCGGAGATCATCTGTATACAAATGAGCCGACAAAGCGCAAGAACCCGCGGTCCAAAACGCCACCCAAGGAACCCCGATCTTCTCCGCCATGTCGGCGGCGAACCAAAGAAAGGCATCAGTCAGCAAGCACGTAACCTTCGCGCCGACATCCTCCTCCGCCGCCTTCACCGCCTCCTCGAAGTTACCAGGGGTGGCATCGATGAACATCCCGATCGGCTGTCCGAACCCCGACACCACGTGGCCTTCCGGGACGCCGTCCCACACGTCGTAGGCGTTGACGTTGGGAAACTCCGACCCGCCGGAGAAGATTGATCGATTGGATTCGCGCGGGTTGAAGAACGAGAACCGGACGCCCTCCGGCGCGGACGAAGCGAGCTTTTTGACGAGGTTGAGTAGGGGAGCGGCGTGTGAGCCGAAGGGGAATGCGAAAACGGCGACGTGGGTTGAGACAGGCATCGTTTGTTTCCTTGATTTGGGAGATGGGATTGATTTTTTATTTGGATGTGTCAATGTGGATTGTGGGAAAAGGGCAGAGGCTGTTTGTTTGTTTGTTCGTTTGTTCAGACATTTGAGGAAAGAAGGTAAAAAGGTTCAATAAATGGAGCTGCCAACACCATTGTCATCACTAACCACCGTTCTTGAATACGCGTGCCATCCGTCGGTCTTACGTTCCAAGGAAGGAAAACATGTGAAAATATCTAGCATTCTTTTGTCACTGTGCCGATGCACGAATTATAAATGAATATTTAAAAATATAAAATAATTTATAATTTAAATATGCAATAAATTATTCATATATGCGTATGAAAATTACACATGCTACAAAATTTCAGATAAATTAATATATTTATTAACATTATAAAGCATTGAATGAAAAAAATATTGACTTAATTTTTGTTGACATTGCAATAGTATTATAAATTAGCATACATTGTAGTCTCTTTGATTGACATTTTACCAAACTGAAATGGTTATGTGTGGGGATGCCATTTGGTCAAAAGTTGATCTTTTAGTTATATTTATGTCTGTTTTAAAAGTAATTACAAAAAATATGTTAGGAAATGTTCTCAAAGAAGTTTAAATTATAACTCTACAAACTATTTAAATTGTGCTATATATTCATATTATTTGAATAAATACTTATTTTCTAACTAATTAATATTAGTCAATTTAAAAATATTTATTATATTATTAATGAATATAATAAGAGTCCGTCTCTTGAAAATAGTTCTTTTCATAAGTTATATAAAGACCAAGGTTTAAACTACAAATTAGAAGAAATCAGGATAAAATTTTTAGGTTCCATTAATTGGATCATAAACTTATAACTACACCATGTTGCATAATAAAATTTTAATATTGCAACTAAAATTTTTTTCCTTTTTATAATTATAATTGAATCCCGTCTTTTTTTTCCAAAATTTTGCCATACTAATTGACGGACATGGTTAAAGACTAAGAGGGACAAAAGGAGTATGCATAAATATAGTATTATATGTAATAGTATACATTGCAATCTCTTTGAGTGACTCTTTACCAAACTAAAATGGTTAAGTGTGGGGACGACACTTGGCATATAGTTGTTATTTTAGTTATATTTATATAAGATTTATAAATTATAAATATTTTAAGAGGATGATGTATGAAGAAGAAGTGATGACATTTGTCAAATTGATAGTCTTTTAAAATTATATTAAGGATAATATAGTAAATTAACCATTAAAATTACCTACACTTAATTTTTTTTACCCGTAGTTAAATTTTGTGTTATAAATTAATATTTTCAATTGCAAACATGGCCAATTCCAAATTCTATGTACATCGATAACGTAAAATAATTATTTATTCGAATAAGAGTCCGTCTCTTGAAAGATGATCTTTTCATAAATTATGAAAAGACCAAGATTTAAACTGCAAATTAGAAGAAATGAAGATAAAAATTTTGGGTTGCATTAATCGGGCTATAAACTTATAACTACTACACGTTGCATAGTAAAATTTTAATATTGCAACTAAAACCTTTTACTTTTCTATTATTCTAATAAACCTCATCTTTCTATAAGTCTATGAAAAGACAGTCTTTTATAAGACTTTGCCATCAAATAATATGCATATATAATGTAACTTAAATAGTTTATAGATTTATAATTTATTCTTTTTTGAAAACATCTCCTCACATACTTTTTGTAATTCCTTTTAAAATAAACATAATTTTATAAGTTCAATCAAATTATTCATTTATTATCAACTGACATTTCTTATTTTGTCACTATAGATTTTTTATAATGTATAAGTATTTGTATACAACTTAATACCTTTTCATATAAAATATGTATGTATCCACAAAAATCAAGCTGATTTTCTTTCATTCCATAGATTATAATATTAATAAACATAATGGTACTCTCGGGGAAATTTCATAGTGAAACATCAAAGTGAATGATGTGACATTAATGAAAAGACTAAATCACTAATCACATTCCTTAAAATGTGTAACTAACAATGAATATATTAGTCATCTTTTTAATGTCACATTACTCAATTTGATATTTCACTACGAAAGTATCACTGAGACTACCATTAATCTATGAAAAATACAAAATATAAATTAAAAATAAGTTAATTAACTATAAGCAAAGTGACTTTGAATTCAAGGTAAGGTTTTAACACTAATGTTGTGGACGTTGTAAGATAAATTATCATATAAAAATACTTATAGAAAAATAAATTTGTAACTCCATTTACTTCAATAGCCTTGCTCAATTCAGTTACAATGGTCACATGTTTGGAAAAATTTCCATGTAATTTTTATTTTTCTATACAGAGGGTAGATGTCCACAAATTTAGCCATGTATTCTGAAAGAAATCCAAAAGCAACGAACTCTTAAAAGATGAAATGTTAAAGAGTATGTCTACACCAAACACAAATGTAAACAAAGTCATATATTTCAAAAAACAATGTAAACAAAGTCATACAATTAAAAATTATCCATTTACTGGTAGGTTGGTTGTTGGGAAATACGTACATCAGATAAACAAATTAAGAAAAGGAAATATACTAATTGATGCACTTTTCAAATTTTTAGAAAAGAATTGTTCATTAAATACAAATTGTATTTAATGAAAATAATTTGAAAATGAGGTATTGTTGTTAGTGGAAATCTGAAATGACAATGTGACTTGGCAAAGTTAGGGGATGCCATATGGCATAAAACTTGTTGCTTTAGTTATTATTATAGATTGTACTGCAATCATTAGCACGCTGTTCAAAAAATATGTTTGACCATTACTATATTTACCTACTTATAATATCGACAAATAAACAGTTGATATTTAGAACTACTTGTTACGACCAATTAAACAATATCATATACGAAAATATTGTTGTATATGTCTATTTAAATATTCCATCAAACTTTGATAAAAATAGTGTCAAAAAAGAGAGAGTGCAATTTCAGCTAAGACTGAGGGAATAGTCCTTTTTAAAAATCTAATAAAACATCCACGGTGCCTGACTAAATTTCTTCTTTGGGATATATAAAAATATAACCCTATACTTGAATAAGTGCAAATATAACACTCATATAAATAAAACTACAAATATAACCCTAACTAGTTGATGAAAGTGCAAATATAACCTTCTGGTGGGAAATCCGGTGTTGACCCCCGACAATGACAAAAATACCCTCGGACCAAAAGCTGAATTTGGGTGGACAATTATACCCTTACCCATTGCCGGACCACCGCCGGTCCGGGTAGGGTTACATCAACACATTATGAAAACTTATAGGGTTATATCAGCACATACCTAAAACTCATAAGGTTATATTAGCACATTCGTAAAAAGTGTAGGTTTATATCAACACATATTATAAAAGCATAAGCCATCAACATTAAAAACCTTATGTCAAAGAACATAACAAGATAACAACCACACACAAAACACCAAAAGTCATCCAATCAATTCGAACTAAACTCAACAAAATAAACAAAATATCATTAAAATACTTATATTCTATACCATATATACCATATATACCACATATCTCTATTCGTGTAACGAGAAGCAAAAGAAAATCAAAGAATAAAATTCAAGATCGCATTAATCTAGTGAATTAAGGAGAAATTTGGATGAAGACACCGTTTTTGAAAGGTTCCCACATCTTCACTTCATTGTCTGGTGCTTCGACCTCACCCAAGCTCTTTCTTCGCCACTAGAATCACATTTTGGAATGAGACAATTGGTAGAAGAGGTTGAAATGACAGTTGCGTGTGGTTGCCGTTGATTTTGTATTAATACGGCACTTTGTTTTTATAGTATGTGCTTAAATAACCCTACATTTTTACGAAATTGCTGATATAACCTTATAAATTTTAAAAATGTGTTGATCACTTTTCATAATCAATGTGCTGACATAACTCTGCCTATTATGGCGGTAGTGCAGTAGAAGTCCGGTGGCGGGCGACGGCAGTGGTCTGATGACGACGCTGATGATGCTAAGGGAAATAACGTTATTTCTTATTTTTTTTATTTTTCTCATAAGGGCAAAAATATTTTTTCACGAAATTCTGGCTAAAAGTTTCCGGAAAGGGTTATATTTGCATTTTCACTTATTATCTTGAGTTATATTTGCACTTTCAATTATCAGAGTGTTATATATGCACTTATGTGTTATATAGGGTTAGATATGCAATTGTCTCTTATTTTTAAAATAATAATTATGAGAAAAGTGCATAAATAACCTTACTTAATTCACATAGGTGCAAATATAACTTTTTGATAATTAAAAGTGCAAATATAACCCTAGATAGTTGATGTAAGTGTACTTTTAGCCATTCCGGCATATTTCGCTGGAATTCAGTGAAAAGACTGTTTTACCCATCTAAAAAAGATGAATTTACTATTATACCCCCTTCTACTCATTCTCCTCTTGAATTCTAACCACAACCACACTCCTTCAACTCCTTTTCCACCCAACCACTGCTACACATCACCCATGCTTCTCCATTTCCACCCACCACCCCTACCCTCATCACCCCCGTCAAGAGACTCTGTAGGTCGGCTCCGGCGGAGGCACACCATCCAAACTCAATCACACTTCACTAAACCTTCACTTAATCATCTATCTGGGGGTAGTTTTGGCTTTTCAGATTGGGCGAGAAAGCTATAGGTTTTAGGGGCAGTGCTTGTGGCAGGTTTAGGGGCATTGCTTGTGGCAGTGTTTTAGAGACTTATGTTTGCATTTTCGTTGAGTAGTTAGGGTTGTTTGTGTATTTGGACCTATCTCAAGGTTATATGTGCACTTATTTAAGTATATAGAGTTATATTTGTATATACCCCAATAATAATTTAAAAATTGTATTCTCTTTCTCATTAATTTAAGATTGTTACAATATTGTGTCAGATTTAGGTAGTACAACCCTTAACTAACAATTATAACTAATATTTCTAATATTTTTGAACACCTCATTTGGCTCACACATTGTGGGATGAGCCTCCAATAAATGAACCTATCAATCCAATTTCCATATTGAAGTCTAAATGCCATATCCGCAGTCTGTTATTTGTGTCGCACCTCCAATTTTTGTCTTCACCGGGCTGCATCAGCTCACTATTTTTTGAAAAGGTTCCAATCAGCGGTAGAAAGTGCCTGCTAGAGGAGTTTTGAAGGAAAATCTGTTTTGATTTGAAGCAGTACGGTACTGTATGCCCCCATATTTATTTGTAGTTGGCCAGGTTAATCCCCATCGGGTTGCTACAACTCCGTAGTTTGTTGAGAATTTTTTTGGAGGTTGTCGCTAGATTTCTCCCATTAGCAGCGGGGGAGAATCTAAATCTCACGGGAGTCGCGAGAGTATCATAAATAAACCTAGAAAACAAAAACATAAAAATAACTAAGAGCAAAATTAACCTAAACCATGCTTTCATCTCTAGTGGTTATGCTACATTGCAATTCCTTTATAGCCTATAAATGGGTATCTCTTAGGGAGCATTGTTCTCCAAACCCGCCACAAATGTCTTGCTACAGGGCAGTGAAAACTCCATGCGTGCGCAGCAACAGAGGCGTGCGGGAACATGACGTTTGCAATGAGAAGGTGGAAATAGCTGGGCAGTCGCACATCGACGCTTTCCAAGGCTGTACAATGCATGGAAAATGCGTGGAGATATCATCCTCAAGGACCGTGGGCGAAGAGGCTAGTGAAAATGGCTCAAAATTTTGATAGTATTGACGAAGGCTCCATGAAGGCTGAAAAATCAAGACAAGGAGGGCGGTTATTGATCCCATTCGAGAAGCTGGGAGGAAAAGTTCATCAAAAAGAGCATGTCGAGTGATTTATTCCTTCTCCATAGCAGGATCAAGACAATGATTACCCTTCTACTGGGAACTATATCCCAAGAAGACACATAACAAATTTGGAGGCGCCAGTTTAAAAGGAGCATATGGACGCAAATACAGAACCATTCAAAGACAAAAAGGATGAAATTTAGAGTAATTAGGACCAGTGCCAAAATAATAAAGAGCGGAGATTGACTTGATAATTAAAACCGGTGTAGGCAAACAAATGATGATGTAGGTTGCGGTTGAAAATGCATCGCACTAGAAGGAATGAGCTAGTCCTTAATGAAATAACATAGACATGCCTATTTTTGTTATGGGTCGAATCTTTCGCTCACCTCGACCATTTTACTCTAGAGTGTAAGGACATGAAAGTCGACGATGAATGCCCTTTGGAGCAAAATGAGATTGTATGGAAGTCTTGACAAACTCGGTGCCAATAGCACTCTGGAAAACCTTGATCAAGGTAGAAAACAGGTTCTCAACCAGTGGCTCAAAATGAAGGTAAGCCTCTACAAAATCATATATTTGACACAAAGAATAAAACTAAGTAGATCGAGAATGATTATTAACAAAAACAACATAATAAGAAAACCTAGTACGAGAGACAACAAGAAAGGGTCCCAAAGATCACAGTGAAATAAATTAAATATGTGTGGTGTGTGTTTAAATAAAATAAATAATTTTGCCGTTAGCCATCTTACAAGAAGAGCACAATTGTGGCTTTGGCAACAAACTAGTAGCAGATATACAACCAGTCATACTTTAAAAAGAAATAACAGAATGTGGAACATACCATAAAAAACTATTCAATAGCCGAATAAAGCATTGAATTTATTTAATTCAACAAAATAAACTAAAACAGCAATACCATAATCTAAAATGTAGAGACCCCTCTCACCGTGTCCTCGGCCCACGACTCTTCGGTAACCTTTTTATGAATAATGAAAGAATTACCATCAAAACAGACAATATCATTCAAATACCGAGTCGGTTTGCTAATATAAAATATTTTCCTGGTAATATGAGGAACAATCAAGACATCAGATAAAGTAAGAAAATAAAAAATTCAAGAATTGTTAGTATGAGAAATATTCATATGAGAACCATTACCAAAATAAACGTGGCTATTACCGTGATAAGGAGCGATGTTATCCAAATTGGATGGAGCAAAATTCATGTTACTGGTAGCTCTAGAATCCATGTACAAATCCGGAACAACACTAAAACGCTGTGGCTGTTGTGGAACAGGCTGATAAGTATCCACTAATTTGACAATGTCGTCGCGGGATAAGGAAAAAAGCTTCTAACAAGAGGCAACCTGATGTCTTGGGTATCGAACCATTGGAACTTGGTACCACCGCTGTCGCATCCGTCCTGGGGGAGGGTTACCACGAACATGCCAATTTTGATTTCCACGCACACATTTATTGCCGCCACGCCGAGGGGCTTAGACAGAAGGCTTTTGCGACGTAGTGAAGGTAGCGTTGGGCAACATGGACTGAGAAGAGGCACGGGTTTTTAGAGAGAACTCATACATCTCGGCCTTGGACACCACATCAAACAGTGCATGATGAGGATCAATGGTCATCTGATCAACATCAATTCAGAGAAAGATGAACTCATGCCTTGACAAAAAAAATCTCATCTGCATGAATGGTGTGACTGATACCTTGAACGTCATCCAATAGATGTTTGAAGAGAGAATAGTATTCCTACACAGACATATCATCTTGGCGTAACTTCATCAAACAGTCTATAAGCTGAAGCTTACGATTACAAGAATTATTCTTGTACACAGCATGGAAGGCCTGCCAAACCCGGGCTGGGATCTAACAACCAACAACAACAGACATGGAGGCATAAATAAACACATGAATAATAGAGTTGTGATTTCTCGATCAGTTTTAACCCATGCAGAATATATATCAGACGACACAAGGGAAGTCGATGATTCTTCGATTCACTGAAGGTTGGGGAAGTTGATAGAAGAGCAGGACAAGACTTAAATCCATCAACGAATTCAAGAAAATCAAAAGACTTCAAGAGAGAATAAAACTACATACGCCAAGCAGATAATTGGTAGCGTTAAGATTGGTGGAGATACAATATCAGCAATTGTGATCCCCACTCAACGGGATCGCTGATAAACAACATTTCAGAATATCTACTAACTGGTGGAGCGCTAGGAATATCAAAGATAGAATTTATATTTTTGCTCATGTTCTTACTACAAAGCTACCAAAAGGTAGTTAGTAGCAAGTTCGGGGTCGTCCACAGAGAGGTTAGGAATTTAAAGGTTAACTATTCAAAGTTGTAATCGGGTAGTTAATCCAATCACGTTTCAGGTTTAGCTAATGTTGCAAAACAAGGTTTTGGGAGGGTTTTATCTAAAAACTACAATCATGTAAAGACAAGAGGGTAAACTATATAAAGCTAGCACTTGTGGACATTTGCGTTACATGACCGATAGTATATTTTGATTCTAAATTCAATCAAGTACATGTCATATAAACTTATCCTAATGCTTATGTCACATAGTGTGATCAGTGGTCAACACTTCCCCCTATCTTTCACATAAGAGTGCCTTCGTTTTATTCCACTGATACCGTCTTCATATTTAGGGAAGTGTAACAACGGCCCCACCGTTGTGCAGTTCTATTCATTCCCCACAAAGAATTACGTCCATACATTCAACTATAAATGCTTCTCCGTAGGCCTATGGAGGCAAAGGGTTTGACACCTTATTAACTCTAGGGTTGTAACGACAAGAGTCGAATTACGCCAACCCTAGTTGCTACTAAAGTATCTTTATCTGTAACATATCGGGTTCTATTCCAGCTCACTAGAGTCCGTTCATCGGAACAGTGACTCGTGACCACATGCGTACACTCACACGGTCAATGGTTCCTCACTCCTCTTATTACTCTAGCGGCTTTTCCCAAGGGTATACCAATAAATGGGCCAAAATGAAAGTAGACTAAGGTGTATCTTAACATAGTGTATCAAAAATGCAAATAACAATAATGTAAAACACAAATCAACATAATAATCATAAGCATTAAAGGATAGAAGATCTAAGAATCTCACAAAATAACTACTAAGTCATAAATATAAATATAAATTCCCAAGTTAAATCACTACTCTACTACAAATAAATCCATGACATTCATTAGATTAAATGCCATGGATCTAAGAACCAAGAAAAAGAAAAGAAAAGAAAAAAGATGGAAAAGAGAAGAAGAACTCTAGAGACAGAGAGAGAGAGAGAGAGAATTCTCTTCTTCCTTCAACCTATTAAGAAAATAAGATCTACATTATTCCTACTTACTAAACCCTATAAGACTAAAGCCTATTTACATAGGAGAAGATAAATGGGCCTCTAAAGGCCCAAGTTTGGAAGAAACCCCAGTGAAACCCTAAGATCCCCACTAGTGCCACATTGGCACGAGTCATGCCCCAACACTACCACATCGGCATGGGTCATGCCCCACCAGTGTCACATCGACATGGGCCAAGTAAAATTCCACGAACCGTGTGGCACGACTCATGCAATAGTGCACGGGCCGCCGACTGGAAGCGGTCTCTCGGTCTTCTAAGTGACGAGGTCATGCACATCCTTACGGGCCGCTGACTGGGAATATGTTTTAATCTTCTGAGTAGCCCGACCGTGTAGATCCGTGAGGGCCATGGGCTGTAGCTGATTTCTTGGCCTTCTGATGGAGCAACCATGCAAAACGCCATAGGGCGCGGCCTGGAGGTCCAGATCTTTAACATCTTGGCGCACGACCCCTGTAAAATCACACGGCCCGTGTCTGAACTTTTTGGCACGGCCCGTGTAAGCTAAATGGGTTGTGTAAGCATGACACGATTCATTCAAGATACATGGGTCGTGTAGATTTGGCATGAGTTGTGTAAGCTACACCGGTCGTGACGGCTTTGACTCTTCTAAAATTTGTCTTTTCCTTCTACTTGTTTGCACTGTTACAGATGAACTGCTGATCCGATTTCAGAGTTCTTGTAGTCAATTTTACAGTGTTTGAGAAGACGAATCCAATGGTTCCGTTCACGAAGACTGATTATTCTCGGATCGTTCCCAAAACTCTATGCAACTCTTGGATTAAGATTCCCCCCGCTTCTCTGTCTTCCTTCTTTGGTCCTTCTATCTTCTACCACATTTTGACTCATGACCTTTAGTCTTCTACTATCCTTGAGAATGAACTTATACAATCTACTACCATTCTCATGAATGACCTTCACTAAACTACTATGAAGTGCCTATGAGCAATCTACAATGAAGCTCACAAAATAGGATCTAGATGCTCGTAAGAACATAAATATCACCACCTCCATCAAAAGTATCAAAACCAAATTAAAACTTCACATATTGACTTTTCATCTGGGTTGGATAGTTGCAAGATATTCAATTTGTTTGGCTGATCTCTAGAATATAGTAATATTTATGAAACAATATTACTTTTTATGAAAATGATATAAATATTAATTTTATTAATATCCCACCCATGTACAATTCAAAAATTAAAATTAAAATTATTTTTTACTTAAGTTAAAGTATAACATTACTATTTGATATATAACTATTTACATTATATAATTATAAAATAATGATATTTGTATAAAAATAATATATTTATTATAAAATAATATAACTATTATTCATAGTATAAAGTTAAATATTTTTTAATTGAAAATATAGTTCTTATAAAAATTATAGTTTCATTTAAATTCGATCTATATGCAATACAAAAAATAAAATTATAATATTTTAATTGAAAGCATAATCATAATTTTGTAATTTTTATTTTGATAATAAATATAAAGTCTAATCTTGTTTTGGAGTTGAGAAAACAAAGAGGAAAATTGAAAATTAGAGGAAGTCTACAAAGAGGGAAAGGGAATTCCTGTCTCAGGGTAAGACTAGAGAATCATTTTACCCCCAATTGTGAGAATTGCAAAAACTAGAAATAGGGAAAGAGATTGATAAAAAAAACCAAACCAAACACTAACTAAGAGAATCAAGATCTCAAGTTCCCTCTCCCTTTCCTGATTTACCCCAACCAAACGCCCTCAGAATTTAAACAAGAAAACAACAATGGCTATCTAATCCTTTAGTAATGTAAATCCTACTAAACCTAGCAATCAACCAACCAAAACATACTAAAAAATGTGCTAAATGCATTCTTAACACATACTTTTAGGTGCAAATCAAATTGAAACTAGAAACACGCAACAGAGATCTGCGACAAAGAAGCAGCGAAGGTAGATCAAACCGATCGATCACACAACAAACTTGTGACCGGCATTCGATGATTGGCCTAGGAAGCTTCTGAGCGGCGCACAAGTGGTGGAGATGTTGATGACAAAGGAGAAATCGACGAACTAAAGGTGGCGGCGATTGGCAAGCTGAAGTAGGTGGCGATCGAAAGTCAGGGGCGGGCGAAGGAGGTCGCCAATGGCAAGAAAAAATTGCGACAGGGTTTGCGACCTGATTTTCATGATAAATTAGAAAGGAAAATCAGGGTTTAGAGGAACATGTCTAATACCATGATAGAATGTAAAACTCATAATTGGTGGGACTGTGTGTATTTATATTTATATATGCAAGTACAAAGGGTTACAAGGAACAATTGTACATGGAATGGAATATTAAAAAATCAATCTAGAAAATGATTCTTTCTCGTCTTTCTTCTATTCTTTCTTTAGCTCTATTAATTATTTTCTCATCGATTTCTAATTGATCTTTATATTTAGTTTTGGTTTTAGAAAATATATTTCTCCTTCTGCCATTAAATGAGACCATGAGTCAACCAAACTATAAAGTGGCTGGGAGCCTTTGTAAAATTTATGCATATATATGCACAACTAGAAAGCATAAACTCCCTGTACAAGTTAGTCATGAATTCTTCTTCAGAAAAAAAGTTACCCATTATGGATTCTGATAATCCCTCTCTACTCCCCACAATCTTGCTCCTTTTATTGATTGTGGCATCATCATCATCTTGTTCAGCTTTTCCAACAGCAAAGCCAGATTGCGAGGACCGCTGCGGAGATGTTACCATCCCATATCCATTCGGCACCAAAGAGGGATGCTACCTGAACCAAGATTTCTTCGTCAGCTGCAGCAACTCTGGGATACCCTTCTTGCAAGGCAGTAATGTCGACGTAAGAGACGTATCGATGGAAGGTCAGCTGCACGTTTCATACTATGTCGCATATGATTGCTATTATCGGAAAATATTACACTTTCTAATTCCGCCAGCCCCGAAATGAGCTTATCAGACACCTTCACATTTAACAGTACAGCAAATAAGTTGACCACAATTGGGTGTGATACTTATTCTGTACTAAGGGGTCAAAGCAATGGGCGTAATTATACAACTGGATGCATCTCTGTATGTGATTACAAGGAAGATATTCCTAATGGTTCTTGTTCTGGTACTGGATGCTGTCAGACATCTATACCCGATGGAGCTCAGCAGATGTATGTAACGTTGGGTACTTACGATAATCATACTTGGGACTCCAATCGTTGTAGCTATGCTTTCGTGGTGGACAAATTGGATTTCGAGTTTTTCGCCGAAAATATTACCAATGTTGACACCAACTCAACTGTTCCGGTTGTGGTAGACTGGGTTGTCGAATCTAATGTCTCGTGCAAAGAGGCGAAAATGAACCTGAGTTCTTTCGCTTGCACGGCCGAAAATAGCGAATGTTATGATCAAGCTGGGGCAATGGGTTATCGTTGCAAATGCAAGGACGGTTTTGAGGGTAACCCTTATCTCGGTTGCCAAGGTAATTTGATATCACTTTCTTTGATGCTTTCTATTTTAAATTAACAGCATTTCAATTCATTTCATTATTTTTAGCTATATTAGTTTAGTTTTTTAAAAATTTAATTTAACTCAACTCGATTCATTTCAAATCTAACGAAAATAGAATGATCTAATTTTAAGTTAGTCACCATCCGGTGAAGGGAAATTATTGTACACCTAAACCCTAAACTCATTCATAACATTTTATATTCTAACTTGACAAATTTTGAGTGACAAAGTTTCACTATAGCGTGAAATCGATGAATGAAATGTACTTATTAATCATTTACTCCTGTTTGGTTGATGAAGACAAGGCCACGTGTTAGGTTAGTAACTGCAAATCGCACATGTTAATACGTGCATGAAACTATGCATGTGGCACCATTGGTGTGTGTGACTGCAAATAAAAAACAATGCATATGAGATCATGTGGCTGCAAATAAAAAAACACACTTTTAAAAAATAAAAGCATTTAAAAAAAATATTCATCTTCTATTTAGCCATTAATAATATTATGATTGTATTTGTTAATTAAAAGATAATAATTATTATAATTTACTTCAATATTTTACATTTGAATACTTTTAAAGTTAATTATCTTAAATGATTACATGAAGGTCTTAATACATTAACACTTTTTTACAAAAGGGAAGTCTCGAGAGGTAACAAATCATTAAGAGAATTATTTTCTAGTGCTCGAAATAATATAAGTAGAAATAGAAGAAAAAACAAGTGGATATTCCTACATTATATGAGCATGTATACTACTCTCGGATACTGTTATTCATAATATATAATTAAAATACAATCATTTTTATAATAACAACAAGGCGACGATGATGACAACAATGGATTAGGAAAATCAAACAATTCATATTTACTATTCAATTTTAATAATTAACATTATGGTCTAATTCAAAATGAAAATATAGCTATAGTTCACAAACTTACAAATTATAATAGATTAAATTTGATATATATATATATATATAAAAGAATGAAGTTCATATTTAATCATTGAACTATTTCAAATCCCACTATATTATGTACCTAAAAAATGTTGGAGTTTATATTGGAAATATCACAATTAAATTCTCGAAAATAAGATTAGCACAAGCATCCATCAAAAGAATAATTTTATTAATTGATCATGCATTACAGTTCTTGCTAAAAATTAAATACGAAATTAATTTAAAGTATAAAAGCATACAATTTTCAGAAAGCAGTAGCACAATTACATGCAATCACATAACGTGGAGTCACGAACAACGTTCGCTGCCCTTGAAACGAATTAGCCCCGTATGGGCATCGTTCCCCAGGATAAAACCAC
>JAULKM010119617.1:0-21254 GCA_032355605.1 Rubia tinctorum | reverse complement strand
TCAGCTCTACACATTGCGGCTAATCCGGTGTTCCATGAACGTACAAAGCATATTGAAGTTGATTGTCATTTTGTTCGGGATCTCGTCCAATCTGGAACGGTTGCTACATATCATATTTGTACTTCGGATCAGCCTACTGATTTGTTTACCAAGGCTCTTGGGCGTACTCAGTTTCATTCTTTGTTGGCAAGTTGGGAATTTCTGACTCCATGCTCCAACTTGAGGAGGGGTATTAAGGAATTTTGATATTATGTAAATTGTAGTTAGATTAGAATTCCTTTTCTAGTTGTGATTAGATTAGAATTCATTTTCTAGTCTGGTGTAGGTCCTTTGTACTACTATATAATGTACCCAAGAACATGAATACAAACACACAATAATAACCCCATAAATATTCTTCAATTGGTTTATTTTCAAGCTTTTAATATATTCAAATTTCCATAATATTTACTAAAATTTGATAATACACTACGAGAAATCTAACATAGTGTTACTTTGGGTTTTTTGTTGGGGACCCAACAGGATAAATCTCAAACACCCCACATAAGATCACACCAAAACAATCAACCAATTAAATATTCAAACACAATCACAAAACCACATTTTTGCTTTTTAACCGATTTTTAGCAAAGGAAATTATACAAATCCTGCCAAGAGATAAATAAAGTATATAGAATAATATGTGGATAAACTCGACCTTGATTTCGACCACATCTAAACTCATATCACTTTTGTTGCTATGGCCATTGATAGCTGATCCCAAATTTTGACTAATGCTTTGGATGATTGAAAGTGCAGGGGATCAATCCTATACACGCGCTTCTTTGCTGAGGCAATAAAAAATCATTTCTAATGTTCCCTTCACATGAAATCACATTTATGTTGACATATTTCTAAAATGATATTAACAAATGAACTGAACATCCTAACCATCACCTCTCAATGTATAGCGCAACAAATAATTTATTATCCAACTGCCCTAGGTTCTTACGTATGTAGTTGATCCGCACCTGCGGGGTTGTACTTTTTATAAATCAAATTACCCGCGGTTGCTAAAAGATCAAAAATAGAGATTTATATTGTTGCTCCCATACTCACTACCAACTACTATAGAGTAGCTAGTGGTAAGTCAGGGGTCATCCACGGAGATGCTAGAATTCAAGGTTAACTATACACAACTCACAATCAGTCGTCACTTCAATTGTGTGTAGGGGATATCTAGTGCAACAAACATAGGTTTTTTGGGGGTTTTCATGTAACAACTACTAAGCATGCAAACAGAGAGATTAAACTATACTCCGTATTAGATTAGCTTTGGGGATATTTGTGTAACATCACTGATGATTGACTTTGATCCTAGATTCTATCACATTTAAGACATATAAACGTATCTCATGTCTATGTCACAAAGTGTGGGTTAGTCGATGCTTCCCAATATTTGTCACACAAAGGTACCTAAACGCATCTGTACTTATCAGTACCGCCTCTATAATTAGGGAAAGTGCATCAAAGGACAAAGTATCTGAGTTGCGTCTCTTTCCTTGTAAAAATTACTCTCAATGCTAACGCGCTTGCATGTAAAGGATCAAGTGCCTAACCAGTCGCCTTTCGGGTGTTGCAACCGTTAGGTATGAGAGTAAGGAAATACATCTCAGGGTACACCGAGGTGCCTCGCACCCCATTTAGGGTCAAGGCCTCCCCTAACATGAACATTATTACACGATGAGCCGACCAAGAAAGGCTATAACAATCGAAATGGTACTCTCGATCAAACATGCATACACTCACATTGTCGGTACTTGCGAACCTACTATAAGCCTAACCCGACACTCCCAATGTAGCAATCAAGCCTAACACGATAACATATCACATATAAACTACGGTGCATCATAGAATATACACAACATGCATCATACAAGAATATAAAACATAAAATCAAACATAAATATTCATAATCATAAAAAATAGGAAGAACTAGAATCTCAAAAAAATCACTTCATAGTCATGAATACAAATAAAATCCCCAAGTAATTACACTACTCCTTGGACATTGAACCCAATATAAACATTGGATTAAATGCCATAGGCATAAACTAGGAAATAATAAATGAGAAGAGAAAAGTTAGTCTCTTTCTCTCTCTACCTACTCTTAGATCTAGGAATTACAAATTATGAAGGCTCGTTTAAACCATAGTAGACTAGTGACCTTTATATAGTAGGTGGAAATGGCCTTAGAAAAGCCCAAAACAAAGGGAAACCATAGCATCCACGTCGGCACGGGTCATACAATAGCACAAGACCCATGCAAAAGTGCACGTATCGCAAACTGGAGGTTGTCCTTGCCCAAACTAAGGACGCGGCCCACACAAAGTCACGCAGACCGCCGAATGAAGAGTGTATTTAATTGTCTGAGCGGCGTGGCCTGTACAGATAAATGCAAGCTGCAGACCGGAGTAATCATCCTCGGCTTCTGATGGTGAGGCCACACAATTAGTTTCGGGATGCGAACTGGAGGCTATGTCTTAATCTTCAGGGTGCACTAGCCGTACAAAATGACAGGCCCGCGCCCGGACTTAGCCGCACAAGCCGTGTAGATGTACACAGGTCGTGGCAATCTTTCTACTTCTTTCTGGACTTTGACTCTTTTCTTAGGCACTATCCATCTAATACCAAGATTAAGTGCGTAGCCTTTGGTCTACTACCATCCTTGCGGCCCTTCAACTATCTTCTACCATTCTTGCGAATGCCCTTCACTAAGCTACTCTAAAGTGCTTATGAGAAATCTAAAAATAAGCTCTCAAAATAAAATTTAGATGCTCGTAAGGGCATAAAATCCAATTGATCTAAATAAGTTACAAAATGAAGGATTTAGATATTGAGACCACAAACGATCATCTAGAACCCTTTCGCAATGCAACTCAACTAAATCTAGCAATCAACCGTACAAGATATAACCAAAAGGTACATTAAATGCATTTGAAAACTCTTTCACATCAGCTCTCCCATCAACGATGGCAAACTCTTTCTTCACTTCCCGCTCGATGGAATCTAGTCTAGCTCCCTGAGCCCTCATGGTTCCACCCATAGACCCAAGCTACTCCCCAAAATTTTCCATTTGCAAACTCATCCCACCTATTTCGTGACCAACTTCTTGCACCATTTGGGTATAACTCATTAGTTTATCCCCAAATGTGCGAAATTGGTTGAAGAAGTCCGTCAGTAGGTTGGTTCGAGTAGGTTGCACTCTAAGTGGGTTCTCACCATATTCTTCTTCGATGTCCACATCCGGGGCCGATAGGGTGTTGTAGAAATCCTTCTTGAACCTCAGATTGGGAGCTATGAAAAGATCCTCCAATGCAGTGTCATGGTTGATTACCGTGCACTCAGGTTACGGAAGTACCATGAAGTTGCAAGTTGTGGCACCACCATGTAGCCAAATAAAACGATCCTCGGTTGTGGTGGAGGCGATCATAGCATACTTCACCCCTGAATGACTTAAATTTTCCAAATCAAAATGAGGAGGTGCCTCGTGTCCTAAGTATTGTGCCAAAAGTCCTCCCCTTCCTCCCATTGGTATCTTTTCGGCCTTCCTCTTCCCCATGAATGTGCACTCCTCCACAAATTTTTCCACCAAGTGGGGATAGAAGTATCCTTCAGAAGTCATGGCCCAACGAATTTGCACGCCTCAGTTAGGGCATTGAGAAATTTACTGTGACAAAGAACTCTCATGGATAGGATTCGGTGCACGTACCAAAAAGTCGGATGGACTATTGAAGTACTCTTTCCTGAGTGGTTCCTATCCACGCCCGCTAAGTTTAACCAAAAGCGACCTAACGAGAATGGGAGTCCTTGTTGGTTTGTCTTCGGAACTTCCTTCCCGTATTTCCACACAAACTCTCGAGCGACTTCCCTATGGGTCATTGTGTACTCCTTGTCGTCCAAGTGGAATGTGATGGCCCTCCTTTCATTATTGTCCAATGATTGCTCCACGGTTGACGAGAATTCCAAAGTCCACCTAATGTATGACTTGGAGTGCATCTCGAGGAAGCCTTCTAGGCCTATCCGACCTAGCTAGTAGATGACGGGTTCGAGTAGGCCTAGTGCCAACAAAGTCTCTTTACATGCAAACTTGTTCTTCAAGATTATCCTCGTTGGCCTATTGAGAAATTTCCATTTCTGGACCGCAACCCCAATGACGTTAGTCAGTCCCATGAACTCATCAATAATGGTACAGTAGGAGGTACGAGAGTTTTTGGCTCTTGTCTCCAAACTTTAGCCAAAACCTTCCCTTTATCACCTTGGGAATTTGTCCCTTTCTCTGGTCTACTCCTCTTAGGACCCATTCTATCACAACACAACGGAAATGGTAATGGCAAGATATACATAACTTATGCATAAAGATCACTTTAGCAGCAAGAAAAATTCCTAAAAACTTAACATATAGCAAGTAATGACATCTCAACTCAAGGATCATCTTCTCTCCACACTTAGTTCAATGTACCATCACACATATAACCCACATACTCTACTAAAACACCAAAAAAATGAATTTTCAAGCTCCCCCCATGTAACGCCAGTATGCAAATGAAAGAAAGTGAACACAAAGTTCAAAGATTTACCTGAATTTGGAGGCTATGAGATGAATATTACACAATAAAAAGCAAAGAGTGCTTTCCCTTGAGAGAAAATGCCCAAATTTGAAATTATCTTATTGTGAAATGAGGGTGACTGTTTTTGAACTAATTGGAGTGGTTTAAATGATGTATATTAATGGGAGAAGGTACTCTATATTCGTATTTAGAGAATCAATGATCTTTCACAACTAGGTTGTTTAGGAGAGAGACAAAGAAGAAGGTAGTAATGGTTTGGGGGAAAATGGAAATATTTGGAGCAAAAGCTTCAATGAATTCATGTTCAGAGAAGGTGTTAATGTTTGGTGTAGTACCATTGACACTAATCAATTTGGGAAAGAAGAAAGCAGCATATTAATGGGGTAAAAATGCTTGCTTTGGCAAAGTTTCATTTTTGCCAAAACTATGCATTTTTTACCGACTACAGTACTTTCTGGCTAGCATGAGGCATGGTACAGCCATGCTATGTGAAGGCCTCGTTCATGTTCTTCTTACACATGCCATGCACCTTGTATCTTCATTTTTCTAACACTTAACACCAAATCCTATTTTCCTTAATCACAACCAAAATTCTCAAAAACAATCTTTAGCTTTACTAAAAAACATGCAAACAATCACTACTAACACACCAAAACAAATAAAGACACCGTATATTTATTGTCATCCTCACAAATTATTTTCTTCATGCATTTAATCATACCAAGACTCCCATCATCATCACTCATACAAGACTCATAAAATTGGTCAAATTCATCATATAAGCTTATACTATTGCATGCAAGAGAAGAAGTAGATGATTCATTCTTAGATTTCTAAATGTCAAACCCGGCATTATCAATGTCATCCTTTAGGGTTAATGTTCCCAAATAGGCATCTATTTTATTTCTCAATGTTTTCACAAAGAGCCGCCCCAATAGAATTAGGGATGCATCTCTGTCGTTCATCACATCAAGGACATAAAAGTCCACCAGAAGGTTAACTATACACAAATCACAATCGGGCGTAACTCAGATTGTGTGTCAGGAATAGCTAGAGCTACAAACATAGGTTTTTTGGGGGTTTTTATCTAACAGCTACTAAGCATGCAAATAGAGAAACTAAACTACATTAGACTAGCCTTGAGGATATTTGTGTAACATAACTGATGATTGACTTTGATCTTAGATTCTATCACATATAAGACATATAAACCTATCTCGTGTCTAAATCACACACTGTGGGTGATAGTCGGCACTTCCCAATGTCTATAATTAGGGAAAGTGCATCACCGGACAAAGGATCTTAGTTGTGCTCCTCTAACCCTATAAAAATTACTTCCAATGCTAACACGCCCCCGCGTTAAGGATTAAGTTCCTAAGCAGTCACCTTGCTAGTGTTGCGACCATTAGGTATGAGATAAATGAAATACATCACAGGCACTCCACTATGGACGCTTAGGCCTATAGAGGAAAAGGCTCCAGGGTTGAAATGACGATAGTCACGACACGACAACCCTAGTTGCTACAAACTATCATACTCTTTCTTATCGGGGTACACCGAGGGTTCCTCGCATCCCTGTTAGGGGCAATACCTTCCCTAACATGAACATTATTACACAATGAGCTAACCAAGATAGGTTATAACAATCGGAATGGTACTCTCGATCAAACATGCATACACTCACATCGTCGGTACTCACGAACCTATTGCCTAACCCGACATTTCCAAGGTAGAAATCAAGCCTAGAACGATAACATATCACAAATGAACTAAAGTACATCATAAAATATGCACAACAAGTATCGTAGAAGAATATAAAAATCAAATCAAACATGAATGTTCATAGACATAAAAGATAGGAAGATCTAGAATCTCACAAAATAATCACGTAGTCATAAAACAAATAAAATCCCCAAGTAATTACACTACTCCATGGACATTGAACCCAATATAAACATTAGATTCAATGACCTATGCATAGACTGGGAAATATTAAATGAGAAGAAAAAGGTTAGTCTCTTTCTCTCTCTACCTACTCTTAGATCAAGGAATTAGAAATTTCAAATTACGAAGCCTCATTTAAACCTTAGTAGACTAGTGCCCTTTATATATTCGGTGGAAATGGGCCTTAGAAAAGCCCTAAACAAAGGGAAAACAACCACGTTAGCATGGGTCATACAATAGCACACGACCCACACCATACAACACGTGCAAAAATGCATGGGCTGCGGATCAGAGGTTGTCCTCAGCTAAACTGAGCGTGTGGGCTGCACAAAGTCACATGAGCCACCGACTGGAGAGTGCATTTGGTTATCTGAGCAGCGTGTCCCGAATAGATGCACGCAGGTCGCGGACTCAAGTCATCATTCTCGGCGTCTAATGTTGCGGTTGCGCAATTAGCTGTGGGGCACGGAATGAAGGTTCTTGTCCTTATCTTCCGGGCGCACGAGTAGTGCATAAGAAATTAGCCCGCGCCAATACTTAGTCACAAAAGCCGTTGGTTTGGCAGAGGTCGTGTAGATGTACACGGGTCATGTCGGCATTCACTTATTTCCGGACTTCGACTCTTTTCTTCGGCTCATCCCATCTACTTCCATGATTAAGTGTGTGGCCTTCATCTATTACCATCCTTGCGAATGGCCTTCATCTATCTTCTACCATTTTTACAAATTTCCTTCACAAATCTACCCTGAAGTGCTTACAAGCGATCTACAAATAAGCTCACAGAATATAATCTAGATGCTCGTAAGGACATAGAATCCATTAGCTCTAAAAAAGCTACAAACCTAGGGATTTAGATATGAAGTCCATAAACGGTCATCTAAACCCTTTTGCAATGCAACTCAACTTATTCTAGCAATCAACCGTACAAAATATAACCAAAAGATATGTTAAATTCCTTAGGAAACACATGCATTTTACGTCTCATCAGTAGTCAATTCTCTCTTGGTATGTAAACCTAATTTCTTGAGCCATCATTGGGTAGTGGTTCCCTATCCAACCCTTCTTTTTTTTGTTAGAAAAACAATAAATGTACCTTCAAAATACGTTTGGGGACATTAGTAGTAAACATGTGTAACATAATGAATTTAAAATTTCAATGCATACAATACTCGCAAAAGGAAGAGGGACATTAGCGTTTGGTTAACTTTCTCACGCCTCCACAAAATTTTAAAATCACTCTATAACGCATGATTTCCCGACTACCAACAACTTCAGCAAAAGAGTGAAGAAGATGCAGATTTTTTCTTTCGACTGGAGATGGATGATGAAAACAGGTTAGCCAAAATCTATGACTATAAACATGCAGTGTTTTAACCTAAACATCTAAACTTTAACACTAGATCCAAATGCAGTGATCCACATTCTGCGGGGTCGTTAAAGGATAGGTTAAATTAACGTGTGGAGCGTTAGATGCAATGATAGAATTGTATGTATAGATCATGTGTTCACTACCAACTACTAGAAAGTAGCTAGTGGCAAGTCCAGGGTCGTCCACATAGATGCTATATAAATAAGCACAACTCACAATCGGCTGTCACTCTGATTATGTGTCGAGAATAGCTAGTGATATAAACATAGGTTTTGGGGTTTTTGTCTAACAACTACTAATCATGCGAAACAAGAGATCAAACTATATTAATCTAGCCTTTGGGATATTTACGTAACATGACTGGTAAATGAATTTGATCCTAGATTCTATCACATATAAACATATCTCATGTCTATGTCACATAGTGTGGGTGATAGTCGGCACTCCTCAATGTTTGTCACACAAAGGTACCTAAGCCCATTTGATCCTATTAACGACACCTCCTTAATTAGGGAAAGTGCGTCATCAATCAGGGATTCAAACAACACTCTTCTTTCCCTGTAAAAACTCACTCCTAATGCTAGCACCCCCCGCATAAAGGATCAAGTTTCTAAGCACTCGCCTTGCTTGCGTTGGGGTCGTTAGATATGAGAGTAAAGAATTACATTCAGGGCACTCCACTATGGATGCTTATCTCTAGGCCTATAAAGGCAAAGGAATCGATGTCTCATGATGACTATAGGGTTGAAACGACAATGGCCACTACACGACAACCCTAGACGCTACAAACTATCATGCCGAATATATCGGGGTACATCGAGGGTGCCTCACATCTCCCTTAGGGGTAATGCCTTCCCTAACATGAATATTATTACATGATGATCCAATCAATAGGCTATGATAATCGGAATGGTACTCACATTCATATATGCATGCACTCAAAAAAATGGTAGTTATGAACCTGCAATACGCCTAACCGACACTCCCAAGGAGTAAACAAGCCTGGAATGATACATATCACATAAGAAAATATGATACATCATACAATATGTATAACATGCAGCTTAGAAGAATAATAAGTACAAGTCAAACATGAATATTCATAGACATAAAGGATAAGAAGATCTAGAAACTCACAAAATCATTAACTAGTCAAGAAAAAAATAAAATCCCTAAGTAATTACACTAATCCATGGAAATTGAACCCAATATAAAGTTTGGATTTAATTCCATAGGTTAGACTATGAAATAAAAATAAAAATAAAAAAAGAAGAGAAGAGTTAGTTTCTTTCTCTCTCTACCTACTATTGGAACGAGGAATAGAAATTACAAATCATGAAGGCTCTCTAAACCCTAGTAGACTAGTAATCTTTATATAATAGCTGGAAATGGGTCTTAGAGGAGACCAAAATAAAGGGAAAATCTAGCGGCCACGTCGGCACGGGATGTGTAATAGCACACGCGCCACGGAATGGAGACGGTTCCCGACCAAACTAGTCATGTGGCTCGTGCAAATCCATGTGGACCACCGACTAGACGGTGTTCTTGGAGGCCTAAGCAGAATGCCCTGTGCAGATGCACGTGGGCTGCGGATTGGAGTCATCATCCTCGGCTTCTGATGGCGCGGTCGTGTATTTGGCTGCGGGGAGCGGATTAGAGGTCCAAGTATTGATCTTCAGGACGCACGACCCTTACAAAAGGACAAGGCTCACGCCAGGACTTAGTTGTAGAGGTCTTTGATTTGTCATGGGTTGTGAAAAAGCACACGAGCATACAGGTCTTCACTTTTTCGGACATATATTCTTTCTTCTTTGGCGCATCCTATCTACCACCACGATTAAGCGTGTGGCCTTTGATCTACTACCATCCTTGCAAATGACCTTCAACTATCTTTTACTGATATGGTATTCCCTGCCAGGAGAAGTGAACGGTGATCACTGTAGTGTAAGCGTGGTCCTGCAAGAAAGGTCTTGGAAGTGATTCCGGGGAAAGTACTACGACGATCAAGTCAGTTCTTTCCTCTGGAGAATTATTATTTCACAGTTAGTTATGCTTACCTGATTCAGTGCTACTCCTCACATATTTATAGTAGGTCACGATCGTGGCTCCTCTTTGTAAGTTTTCCAGATCGTAGATTGATCATGGCTGCTAGAATCTTGGGATCACTTACAATTCTCTTCCCCATTTCTTGACGTGGGTCTACAGCGTCTGGTTTGTGGCAAGTCTTTGGCTGGGCCTAAAGGCCTAAAACTTTTAGTCTACGAGCTAGGTATACACCATAAGCCCCCCAGCCATGAAATCAATGGAACAGAAAGCGATGACAGTGTCAGTTGAATGTGTGCAAACTGTTGTTATGTTTATCTCCTAAGCTGTGACAATGTGCTCGTTAACACAACTTATACTGTCTTCGCAAAGCGTTGCGTGCTTCTTGGCTACATTTAGGATTTTGTTGGAATGTCTGGTTTTTTAATTTGAATTTGAATTCTCACTTCAAACTTATAGCTTTTGATGGGCTTGGCTACTGTGATCTTGTGTCATTAAACCAGAATTCTCTCCTTATTACTCGCTATGCTTTTAGGAATTCTCTCACATGTCATTATCTTTGCTTACCTTATAAAGGCTCTAAATTGACTTACCTAATTCCTTCACTATTCACTCTCTCTCTCTCTCTCTCTTACATATACCTATTCATATACTACCACTATCTCGTATTCCGTAAAGGTAAGTTATTTTTGTATCATAATTCCATCATATAATGTTTTTTACTAATTTAACGCTTCATTTTTTACGTTTCAGTGTCTTAATTTAATTATTGGACTTTATTGCTTCTTTAAATACCTCAGTCTTTCATATTCTGTGTATCTTGTTATTTTTCATGTGCATCATTGTTCTCCGGTTTCTCAACTCGTAAGTCCCTATGTCTTTTTTCTTTTCCTCTTTTAGACAATTTTCTCACTTGTGAATCTGAGCAATGTCTCCGTTTTGCCAATTTTGTTTTTTTATGTTTGGTTGGAAATTATGCGGTTGTCTTGTCTGGAGTGTTACCTGTGTTTTTTTACTTTTACTAAAATACGATGTCTGTGTTTTGTGGCTCTAATCGATAGGGTTTTATCTCAGATTTTAGGTCTTATTTCTTCCTGAATGTTTACCCCTAATCCCACTGATTCTCCCATAGAGGATGGCCGAGTTAATGATGTTGACTCTGGGGAGGATTCCAATCATCCTGCCAGTTCTTCTACCATTAATAGCTTTCTACCAAACAACTAGTTGGAAAATTTACAAATTAATTTTCCTTTCATGTCTTCACTTGAGCTCAAAGCTCCTCTTATTTCTGAGAGTGTTTGCACTCCCCCTGTTGTTTCTATATATTGTTATATAGATTTTTTTTAAAGTTTGGTCTTGTCTTTCCCCTTTCCCAGCTTCTTATAGATTTGCTTCTATCATATAAAATCACATTGTCTAAGTTTCATCCTAAGGGTATCGCGATTATTGTGGGTTTCCACTATGTGTGTACCCAAGCCAACGTCCCTTTTTCGGTTGACTTGTTTTGTATCTTATCTCAGGTTCGTTAGGTAAAAAAATCATCTGATGAATTTACTTTTTATCCCATCATTTACAATGTTGAGTTTGTCAGTGGGTTTCCTAACAACTGCGGTGTGTGGTGCAAATTATTTTTTAATGCTAAACTGGATCCTGAGTGCGAATAGGTTCTTCCGGCTTGGAATTATAATGTTCCTAATTGTAAGTTTCCCAAGTCGGAATTCGTCTTACTACTAACTTGGCAAACACTCGATAGGTCTGCACCATGCTGAATTTGAGAGCAAAGGTATTTGTTTGTTATTATTTTATGGTTTCTCGATTTTGCATGCATTATTTTATTTTGATGTTGTATATTTCTTTAGTTATCCCTTGTTTTTTTCTCTTATTGCTCGGTTGTATTTGCGTGTTCACTTGACTTAAGTTGTATGTCGAATGTTAGAAATGGATCTAGTTGGGCAAAAGATTGACAGGTTATTTATTCCTGATGATGAGCCTGAGGAGATGGAAAACATACCCATCCTACCGCATGACACTGGTGTTGATGGTGTCTCTCAGTAGAATTACGATCTGGGAAACTCTCAGTTGACCCATATTGAAGGAAAGGCACCGAAAGGGAAGGAGGTACCTGCAGTTAATGTTGTCGCTGTCGGTCCGGAAGTAAAAATGAGTAAGAATCAGAGTGGTGGTTTATCAGTTTTCTTGGAGCCTTTTGAGAAAAGGGTCGCACTAGTCATTCCCATTCTAAGCATTGGTTGCGAAGCAGTAATTTGTTGGCAGGAGGGACTATTCCTGCTACTCTTTCCAAACTTCCTCTGCATAAGTCGATGGCTGCGGCATGTTTGTTGTAGTTTTGAAATGATTTTTCCTTATATTAGTATGCTTTCATTACGATATCTGATTGTTATGTTGGTTTGTGTCTTTTTTCAGACAAATGTCATAAGATCAGTGAGAGTCCCAAGCTCATCGGTGAGCAGGTTTTCGAATTCTCCAAGTATGACAGTTCGCTATTAGAGCAATATAACGCTAGCAAGACACATCATGAGGCTATGAAGGTCTTGTTTGAAGCTGCTGAGAAGCATGCACAAATTGCTGAGGAAAATACTAGTAAGCTCCATGCTGAGTTGGAGGAGATGCGAACTAAAAGTCATGCTTTGCCAAGTTATCCCTAGGTTCTCGCTGATCGGCTCTTTAAAATGAAGTCCTTCTTTAACCTTTTAAAGAAATTTCTAGTTCCGCTCACAATATTGGTTGGTGCGAGGCTTTGATGGATCTACGACAGGCGAACCCTTGAAGGCGAATAAATTTCCCTCACTAGTTAAGTGCGAGGAGATATTGGAGCTGCAAAAGGCTTTGCTTACCACTGAATTTATCAATAATATATTTTATGGGGAACATCCTTATGCCTTGTTATCGCATCTCACTGGTCTTCCTTCTTTGCCTTCTATTTTAGCTGCTAGAATGTAAAGTGGATTATTTTGACATCCTCCCATTCACTTCTACTGATCTTCACCCATCTTTTGATCAAGATCTTAAGGCGAATGCGGAGAGTTCATACATTTCCTTTCATAACAAGGAGGAGTTTGCTCTAGTTACCCAAGATGCATCCGCTTCTCTTGCCAAAGTTAGTTAATTTCAGCGCTATGTTTTAATTTAAGACCATTTGAATTTATATTTGTAACATATAAGAGTAATTTTATATATGTATTAACTATATGTACTACTTACAATGTGAATTTGGCATGCGTACTCTAATTTTGTATTTTCCCTCATATTTATTCGTATGCAGAGACTTAATATTTTTTATCGACAGTAAGTTTTTAAATCCTCTTGATACTTTGGGTTCTAGTGTGTTCGTTCTTAGAAACATCCTCTATTTATGTCTTCCAATTCGTGTTGCCCTATTAGATTGGTTGAGGCTACCACTTCTTTGTCAAAGGAATTTCTTTAGCTGCTTTTTGGTGATCGTTTTTCACGTGTTGAGAGTTCTTCTTTGAAATCTATTCCATTATATCTTAGTCTCATGTCCATACTTCTTCGTCGTCTCCATCCTACTTGACCGTTACAATATTGAATCCCTCAACAAGGATATCATTCACAGCTTAGTTGATCTCGAATCTATTGGTAGGTACGTGCGCTTGCTCAACCTTCCCAATCGCATTCAGGAGTGGGCGTTTTCTTTGGGTGTTCGTCTCAAATATATGCTACTTAGCATCAACGTTCTGGAGCTTGGATAGAAGAAGACCATAAGCGAGTCACAAAACTATATTCGCAAGTTGAAAGGATTGTGCACCAAACAGAATAATCTTATCAAGCTGAAGCAGCTAAACTTGATTAAAATGACTGGTCAGGAAGATAAAGTAAAGAGTTTTTCTGCGAACAAAGCACGCGAGACTCATCATAAGACCGTAATCATAGATAAACAGTGCTCTCAAATTGACCAATTACTGGATCATCTGAAGAAGAAGTAGGATGAATGTGATCACCTTTCCACTTATTCTTCAGGGTGACAGAGCAGGTTTGAGGAAAACTTTGCCGTGAATACCCACCTGCGTAGTGAGAATGATCACCTTAACGCTAAGTGCAATCTTCTTGACTCTTGTGTGCATCAGCTTGAACAAGCTTGTCTTAATTACAAAGAAAAACTCAATGCCCTTTCCGTAGAGCCCCGTGGTCCTACTAACCGTGGGAATCTAACTATGAATATTAACGAACAGAGAATTAACCCATCTGAATCTGTTAGTTACATATTCGTCAAATACAGGAGAAGATATGTAACCTAGAGAACTTGAATAAAAGTTATCAAGATACCATTGACATCATGAGTATGCAACTTGATCGTGATAAGTTTGGTCCCACCTGGCATTGGTGACTTCAGCGTTGGTAACGCTTGGAGCTGTTCATTCAATGATTCATACACTTTCTGTAGCTTTCGAGATGAACCTGCTAAGTGATGCTAGGGATCCCATCAACACTTGCACCTCTTTAACTCTTCGCGGTTATATGAGATTAACTATTGCTTGTATCTTTTATGGGTTATCCTCAATTCCTTTTAAGGAAACTTTGTACCCCAAAAAACTTTCATGTGCCCTCTCCAATTATGCATTTCTTGGGATTCCGTTTCATGTTAATTTCACTTAATATTTCTAGGGTTTCTTTCAAGTCCTGTGCGAACTGACATACTTTTTTGCTTTTAATCACCGTGTCATCAACATATGCTTCAACATTTTGCCCTATTTGATTGTGAAATGTTGTGTCAACTACTCTTTGATATGTCGCACCAGCATTCTTTATGCCAAATGACATCTCCACGTAGCAAAAGACTCCAAAGCTTGTTATGAAAGCTATCTTTTCTGCATCCTCTAGATTCATCAGTATTTAGTGGTATCTTTTATACGTATTCAAGAATGCTAAGACTTCGTATCCTGATATTGCTTCCACCAACTGGTCGATTTTAGGTAATGGGTAGCAGTATTTTGGACATGCTTTTTTTAGGTAGGTATAGTCTATGCACATTCTCCACCCTGCATCTTCGTTTCTTACCATCACTGGGTTTGCCAACCATTTCAGATACGTTACTTTCTTTAGAATACTGTATGAAGCAATATTCTAACCTTATCTTCGATTGCTTTATGTCTATCACTAGCGAAGCTTCGTTGCTTTTATTTAACTGGCCTGATCGAATAGTTGATATTTAGAGAGTGGGTAGCCATGTCTGGATTGACTCCTCCCATGTTCTGCACAGTTCATATGAATGTATCTTTGTGACTTTACAGAATTTTTGCCACTTTTCTCTTCACTTCTCTTGGAAGATACTTTCCTATCTTGACACATTTGTAAGTGTCCACATCATTCAGAATGACAATTTCAGTCTCCTCCCCGAGATCAACTTGAGATTTCGTTTTCTTGGGTAAGTAATTCTCTGAGTTGATGTTGACCATTTTTGTTTTTCAGCTTTTCTTCCTGCTCTCATTCCAATCAACCATGCACTGCCTAGCTATTTGTTGTTTTCCTCGTATGGTTTCGATTTCAGTCGGAGTTGGAAATTGCAACACTAAGTGATATGGGGACCATATTGCTTTCGTTGTGTTCATCCATAGCCTACAAGTGATAGCGTTGAATAGGCTTTGTGCATCCATGACAAGAAATTTGCACATAACAGTGTAATTTTCGTCATTCTCACCTATGGTAATTAGCAGTTTTATGTTACCCAAAGGTGACTTCACTCGTCCGGTAAAGCCTACTATAGAGGATGTAGACTTCTTCAAGTCAGTTTTATTGAATCCAAGTTTGTCAAATCAATCAACGAATAGAATTTTGACTGAACTTCTACGTCAACGAATACCCTGTAGGTTGTGGCATTTCCAATCTTAACGATAATGATCATTGGGGCATTATGAGGAATATAGTTGGGAACCGCGTCTTTTTCCCTAAACGTTATCGTTTCATCGCAACGAAGACTTTTATCAGTCAGTTCTTATGGTGGGAGTATCTTGCATTAGTTTTCCAGACATTGTTAGTCAAAGCTTCTTTTGATCTATAGATCGAGAGAATTACTTTCCCTACACCATCGTTCACCAAATCATATTCATAACCTACCACTGCTGTCATTTCTAATTCTTGTTCTTCTTATTAACCGTGCCTTAGTTGTTTGCCAGGTCATTCCCCGCTTTGTTGGCATCATTTTAACGGTGTCTTCCTTCTTTCTTTTTGTATTGGCTCAACTGACCATTTCACATATTCTCCTCTATCTGCCTTTTCAAGTCTCTGCAGTATTCAATGTCATGTCCATGGTCCGTGTGAAAAGAACAGTAGCAGTTTCTAGATCATTTTTCTGATGATGTTATCATTGTCATAGGTTTGCAAAACAACTCCTTGTTCACCTGCCAAATTTCCTTTCGTGACTTTGTCAACGATGTTTTTGGAAATGATGTCATCTGCACCCCCGAATATTTTCCTTTAAAAGGGATATTCCTTTTTCCTTTTTTCACAAAGCCCCTCTGTGGATATTTCATTATCCTTTGTTCGCCTAGCTCATGCTCTATTTTTCGGTTGTTTACTTCCTCAGTTCGCATATGTCTTTAAATCATTTTATGCAATTCTCTTAGGCTCTCAGGCATGTTCTTAGTGAGTTCTTTATAAAATTCACCTAATCGCATACCTCCCATGAATACGCCTAGTGATGATCAGTACGTTAGATTGCGCACTTGAAAACTTTCATAAATGAACCTATTGTGGTAGTCTGCTAAACTTTCATTGCTTCACTGGTCTATATTGTTTAAGTATGCCATCATCTTGTTAAATTCCTATTTTTTATAGAAGTGTCCTAAAAAAAGTCTGATATTTGTGCCCAAGATAAAATACTACCACTTAGTAGGTCTCCATACCATGTAATCGTTGTCCCAGATAAGAAAATAGGAAAATCTTTGCAGACTAGTTCAATTTCTGCATCACGAAATCGAATACCGTTGCCATAGGAATGTAAGAATTCTTTGGGGTCCATTGTCCCATCAAAGATTTTCATATGCAATGGCAGTTTGAAATTTTTTTGGCATATTGAAATAAAGAAGATATGCTGCTAGTGGTGACCGGCCCATATCATCTTCTGCCACTATCTCCCTTAACTCCTCTTCATAATCAAGGCTTTCATGCCTCTGACTCAGTTTTTTGTTTTTCTTTGGGGATTTTGGCTTAATTGTGGCTAGAAACTGGTTATACAGGTTCTCCCTATTCGCTTCCAAGAATGCTGCGAATTCTTTCCTCTCATTTTCTTGATTTGCATTGGAAGATTTGGCATCCTCTTCATCTTCATCAATGTCTTCTTTGCTGTGCTCTCGTTCTTGGCTGGGGTGCATATTTTGGTTACATATAGCTGTGTATTCTGGTTTGTGATGACTCTGGATCCTCTCACTTCTAGTGAAAACCATGGTTACCCTGAAGAAAAAAGGACTTAGAAAAAGAAATTTTCTTCATCCCCACAGATGCTGCCAATGATATGTTATTCTCTGTCATGCGAAGTGGCTGGCGATCACCGTAGTGTAAGCATGATCCTGCAAGAAAGACCCCATAAGTGATTCCATGGAAAGTATTCTGACGATCAAGTCAGTTCATTCCTCTAGAGAATTATAATTTCTCAATTAGTTGTGCTTACCTGGGCCAGTGCTGATCCTCCTATATTTATAGTAGATTGCAATTGTGGTTCTGCCTTGTTAGTGTTCTAGATTATGGATTGTATCATGGCTACTAGAATCTCAGGATCACTTATGAGTGTCTTCCCCATTTCTGAACGTGGCTCCGCATTGTCCGGTTCATGGCCAAGTCTTGGGGTGGGTCTAAAGGCCGACAACTTTTAGTGTGTGGGCTAGGTATATACCATCTACCATTTTCGCGAATGGCCTTCTCTAAAATAATCCAAAGAGCTTACGATCGATCTACAAATAAGATCACAAAATAGAATCTAGATGCTCGTAAGGACATAGTATCCATTAGATCTAAATAATCTACAAAACAAATGACTTAGATAACAAAACCAACAATGGCTATCTAAACCCCTTGTAATGTAAACGTACGTAAACCTAACAATCAACCATACAAAAGTTACTAAAAGATGTGCTAAATGCATTAGGAAACACATACTTCTAGCGTCTCATCATGCTGCATTTAATTTATGCATTTTATGGTCAAGATATGTGACTATAAATATGCATTGTTTTAACCTAAACATCCAAACTGTCAAACAAAACATCTGGTGACTTCAAATTTAAAAAAACAATTGAAAACAAATCCAGAATGCAATATTTAAACTATGAAATTTATGGTGAATATGTATCACTATGAACATGCATTGTTTTAACTTAAACATCCAAACTTTGAAAACAAATCTAGAATGCAATATATGTATTATCCAATTTATGGTGAATATCGATCACTACAAACATGCAATATTTTAATCTAAATATCCAACCTGGCACACAAAAAGTCAGTTAATTTTGAAAATTTTAAAGAACTATAAACTTTTGAAATGTGCATTTTATAGTGGGCATGTATCACTATAAACTATCATTGTTTTTACCTAAAAATCCATCTTGTCATACCTAAAATCATACCAATTATAGAATAAAATAATATTTTCTTGCATCCAAAACAACCCAATTCCAGAATTAATCCACAAACTATTACATAGCTATTCAAATCGGATATCATCGAGTTCAAGAAGGTCGAAACTGAGCTTGGATCTACCTACATTCTTCTTAAAATCGTTCACGAGGTTATCAATCACATTCAACGTAGCAGGATCATCAAGGATGCTCTGAATTAGTGTCTGGATCATCTTGAAGAGCAACTATTTGTGCTTTTGACAACCGTTCTAATAATTTGGAAGTAACCACTTCAATATCACTTCGAAACAAAGAAAATGCATCACTAGCAGCCTACAAAATGACAACACATTTTACAACAGATCCACTCAAACATGAGATAAGAAAAACAATAATACACCATACTCACATTTAGTTTAAAACCTGCAATCTCTTCATCCGTTGAAATTCCAACAGGAATATCGAATTTCAAAACTTGACTACCTGCAACACCTTCAGCTGACCCACTCGAACGACCAACAAAGGTTGTACATTTCAACACATAGGCTTGTGGTCTACCACGATCAACAAGGAGAACTTCAAATCAAAGTTTCGACTTCAATACTAGCATAATTTGGCCTCAAACAAAGAAGATTTAATGTAATTTCTAAACATCTTCTGATCTGTGATTTCTTTTGCGATCCTCCTTCTCTAATATGTAATTTCTAAGTATATTCTAAAACTGTTAGTATGAAACGTTATAACTTTAGATTGAAACATAGACATTAAAACATAAAACAATTAAATTAATGAAATTTGAGCAGATGGAAAGTTTGAGGAAAAGGAAAGAAAGATGAGGTTTTATTTTAAATAAGCGCGTGAGTTTACCCAAATAGCTTATAACCCGAATAGGACCTGGATTTTAACTGCTTTGGACCTACAAATTTTCAGCGCTTTGTTTTAAAATTGCACTTGAATCCATGATATTTCCATAGATGACGGAAAGACCGTCTTTCAAGAGGTAGGCTCGAATTTGTTTAGTTTTCAATTTTTATTAATAGTTGTACAGTAATCTTTTCTTTTTTAAAAAAAATTACTTATGAATGTACCATGATGTATTATAACTTAATTTATAAGTATATACGATTTATATTTGAGTCCATCATTTGAAAGATGGTATTTCTATAAATTATGGAAAAATCAAAGTTTAAACTGAATTTTAAAAAATCAAGATAAAATTTTCGGGTTGCATTAATCGGGCCATAAACCTATAACTACTGCACGTTGCATTATAAATTTGTAATATTGCAACTAAAACCTTTTACATTTTGATAATTTTATTTCAGTTCCGTGTTTTCATATGTTTATGGAAACACTGTTTTTCCCAAAACTTTGCTTTTATGTTCACATATTTTTTTAATGCTTTAAAATTCATTATATTTTTAACTAATAATTATTTGAAAAACATGTTAGAAATATACATTATAATAAATTTAGTTAGATCTTATTTGATATTAGGTGTATCAGTAAAAATTTGTGATTAAGTTGATAAATATTAATCTTAAAATTAAATTTATGAATAGAAAGGAAATGAAGAAAATATATTTTTTATTTATTTTTGTGGTGATGACTTTGAAACTTATTCATTATATCTATTACTTTTAAATCCTTTTTTATAATAATTTTAAATCCTTATTTCATCATCGAAAGTGCCAAAAAAATCACCATTAGTCCATTACTATTGAAGCCCCATGAAATATTGGTATGGTTGTGCGTGCCACTAGAAATCCGTATCTGTCTTGTTGGAGATGGAAGGATGCGTCAGTGTAGAAGCTCCAGAAGAGAACCGAAAAACATGCTTTACACCATTTGAAAAAAATAAATAAAATAAAATAAGAAGCTTAATCCACATACACTTCCTCCGAACAAGTAGCAAACTGTAAAACACCCTAATAGTGTACTCCACGACGAATAACAACAGCAAAACAACCGATAATTACGGGTTCATGTACGAAACCAACTGCAAAGGTAGTTAAAAGCCTATCAGGATTTGACAACTCATCATCACTGTATAAAAATAAGAGCATACTGTAACCGCTGTTCTTCAACAATTTTAAACACCCGAAATTATCTCCCGCAGCTCCATCCATTACAGAATCAGAGCAATGGCGAATAGCAACCAACAATGGCAGCCAGCGGCTAATGATAATGAGTGTGTTAATTATCCACCTGGTTATAGGTTTGACCCCACCGATGAAGATTTGGTAGGCCACTACCTTGCTGAGTATATGAGCCGCCGCCGTGAATCTCCTGATCAACCGCCTGGGGTGTCCAGTTCAACTCGCCGGCGCCATATGATCCCTGAAGTTGACGTCTACAAGTTTGGGAATCCTAATGCCATTGAAGGTTCGTTCGTTTAACTTCATGTTAATTTGCTTTTTCTTCAGCCTTTTAATTTGAATTGAAGTATGAACATTAATTCTTGTAACTGGAGAAAACAATGTATGTGAACATGAATTCAGACCAATACCCGCTGGGAGGGACGAGTAAAGAGGATGAATGATACTTCTTGAGAGAATGATTTCCCGTAATGATTATTATTGACCAGTGAGAGAATAAATAGAGAGGTACACTAGTCTTAATAGAACTCTAATTAGTCAATAAGATAAAATCTAATCTAATCATCTAACTGATTAATTCTCAAACACACACACAGGC